>JAOTAY010069407.1:0-17316 GCA_025629805.1 Erythroxylum baracoense | reverse complement strand
CCGCCACCGTTACCCAACTGTAGGCAGAGGCATGCTATAAACAAAGCCGCCGTTACCCACCTGTAGAGATAGACATAATAAAAACTCCCCGTCAGATATGGAGGATGCTAAGAGAAAAGAGAAAAGAAAAGAGAAACGAGAGATTTATTCATAGCAGAGATTCTGAGAAGAAAGCTCCTCAACCTCAAGCAAACATATGACATATGATAATGATAAAAAAACTCGATCTGAGATACAGAGAGACAAAAAAAAGAGAGAAATGAGATATGAGAAATGAGACAGAGAGAAACAGAAGAAAAAGCTAAATATATATGACATATAGACGGGGGGGTAATGACCGTCAGATTAAACTGACAAAGGAGATGAATTCCGTGGTCGTTCATCCCCTTCGTCCTTAGTATATATACTTAAGGAGACAAGTATATATATATAGATACCTTTTAAAATAAGGTGAAAAGTTTCAACTAGCAAGTTTGTGGGAATTTTGTTTCTACACATGTATTGTATTGATTGGTTTATATTATTTAAACTAAGCTAGCTCAAGAATGACTTAGTTCAAAATAAATTACATTTAAATAGTATAGTTTGATTAGCTTTGTTCCAAATCTAGTGATGGATGTTTGCTTGTATAAAATCACCGGCTATGTACTTATTGTGACTTCCTTTTCCACCTTCATTTATAAGATATATAACTACTTCTTTCTTGTCTTTTCATATAGTTGTTGTGACTTCCTTTTCCATCTTCATTTATAAGATATATAACTGCTTCTTTCTTGTCTTTTCCTATAGTTATTGTGACTTCCTTTTCCATCTTCATTTATAAGATATATTACTGCTTCTTTTATATACGAAAGAGAAAAAGAGATATAGTAAGTATAGAAACGAGTAATTATTTTGCTTAGTATACAAAGGAATTAACTTAAAGAAGCACAAAGATGACAAATGGGCTTATTGATAAGGATGTGAAGTTAAAGAATAACAATAAAGAAATTTAGAGAAGGAGATTAATATCAATCAATTGTTTTGTTGTTGTTGTTGGAATTTGAATTAGAATTAGAATTGTACATGCATAAGGTTATATATGGATGAAAGTAAAGCATTTTTAACACTATGATTTAACATTAAGTCCTACATAGATAAATCATTTGTGATGTGTATAGTTAACTATATGAGACTTTTATGTTATTTATAGGAAATTGATATGTATTTGTGAGGGATATGTTTCCTCTTACTTAATGATTATATCAAATCTCTTCACTTTATTGTTTTAAATCCTTGTGTATCTAATATTTTTACATGGAACAGATTGCAAATTCAAATCCTATTCATGTTTTAGGAGTTATTGAGCTTGTGGAAGTAGAAGTTGAGATAATATTATATTTAAAAACACAATAAACCTTTGTTGTTGATACTTGGGACAATTACTCCTTATGATTTAGATGAGTACATGTTTATGGTTTGATATTTAGGATAGATACCCTTAGTGGTTTTAAGTTTAAGGACTACAGTTACCCCTTATGATGGTTTGATATTTAGGATAAATACCCTTAGTGGTTTTAAGTTTAGGGAAAAGGTCCCTTTTAGTATGCACATCATAGAGAAAACACTTGTGATGTTTATAATAAATTCCATCAACGTTACAAAATAGTAAATAGCATAAATTCCAATAATATTACAAAGAAATAAATGACATTAATTCTATCAATATTATAAAGCAATAAATAACACAAAATTCAATAATTTTACAAAAAAAGTAATAGATAGCATGAATTCCATTAATATTATAAAGAAGTAGTAGATGATAGTGCAAATGGAATTAAACTTATAATGACCAATAAACTAGTAAATAGAAATTTTCAATGAATAAAATAACCTTCCAAATCATCTTATACACCACTTACCTACTATTAAATTTAAATCTAAAGCTTTTAGTGCTTGCCTTAATTAAATACAAAAAATAAAGAATTATTATAAGCCAATAATATAAAAATTGTCTACTATGTCCTACCTAGACATGTGTTAATTTTCCTTACAAAGAATAAAAAGGTAAGAATTAAGCACAACACATTCTGCTCAACATCATAGACTAATACTGCATCAAATATTCTAACTTAAACTATATCTATAACGTGTCCTTATAAAAAAGAAAAAGAAAATTTTGAATATATGTATTCACAAATCTACAATTTGTCAGTATGACATCCAAAAAGAACCTTTATAGTTTATATTGTTCCACTATTTCACCTTTAGACATTACTTCTTGAACATTGCTTTGCTAGTTACTTTGAGTTAGTTAACTTAGTTCAGTTGACATATTTTAATTTGCTGACTTTATTGGGTTTCCCTTCTTCAATAAGACCTCTTATTATGACTAAATTTTTTTTGTAAATCTTTAATTCCACCTTAAGTCCCCTAGTCACCTTGTATTGACTTGGTTCTTTTGTTTCTTTCCTCCTGATAGCCTTTATTGGCCTACCTTTCTTTTTAAATTGTGAAGGGTCCACTTTTACTTTGTGGCTCTCATTTGGGATTAGCTAGTGATATTCACCTTAACTTTAGGCAGAAAATTGCAATTAGTTGGTAAATTAAGTAAAAAAAGTAACCTAGAGTATACGTAAAAATATGGACAGGGAAGCTTGTATGGAATAGGGAACTATTGGTAAGCATATGCTAGTAAGAAAATATTCGTATGGTGCATATTGTCCATATATTTCTTTGGCCTGCCTACACTGTGTCTAATAATAGTACATGCAAGCTAATCAGAAATTCTAATAATGTACCACTTCACACAAGTGTAAATCATCTTCCCCAAGTTAACTACATGAACCTAAAGTACATGTGTTTAATTTAAACAAACTTCTACCATTGAAACAAGCAATCCAGTTGTTAGCATACTTCTTTTACTTCTTTAACTTTCCTTGATTTCTCAGGCAAATGTCTCTTGTGTACTTTTCTTACCTCTCTCTTCTCATTAAATCTCTTTATTTTAGCCTTCCCATCATCTCAAGCATTGTCATAATAGGCATTTCTCAATCCTCTTTAATACAAACATTAAAGATATCTGAATGATTATTCAACAATATGCACGCTTCACTCTCCTAGTATGCGTGTACCTACACCACATAAATAATAGAATCTAAGTTATACAATCATGTGTTCGCTTATCAACACCCTCCATTTGCTTCACGTACTTATCTCATTCTTTATCTTATATGCTTTTACTAGATTCCATACGATATCCTTCCTAACCTTTGTTATCTTAAATTGCCTATATGGATATGCTTGACATAATCTCTTTGCTCAACTCTTAGAACATTTTTGTTCAATACTTGATCAAAACCATATTAACATATATGAAAGTAAGTGAATACTAAGTTGAAGTCAATTTTCAAGCTTAAAATGTAACTAACAAAGCTATAACTTTTACCTAGTAGACATGAAGACCAATCCCATCTCTATATAACCTCTGACATCTTATTGTATGCACTCCAACAACCATCTCTAAGTAAATATGTGATAAGTTCTTAATCATTCATATTTTAGATTTATATTTGGTGCATTTTTCTTATTTATTTTAGGTTTTAATTGTTTATGGTAATTTATTAATATTTCATTTTCAAGTCACATTTCACTTATTTAGAGAAAGAGGAACAAATTCAAACAAGTTCGGAGCAATTTAGAGTTATTTTAACCAAGTCATACAGCTAAAGGGCAAGAACATAAACTAGTAGACACCCATGTACTTGCCTATATTCTCTATTTTTTTAATTTTTAGCTTACATGATTATGTTAAAGAGTTTGAGGCGTGTTGATTGATTTTATGTGTTACAAACCTATGTTCAAAGGTACAAACTTGTGTTGTATACTAATGAGCTTGTGTTCATATTTCGGGCATGTGTTTATGCACTTGTTTACTCCATATGGGATTTTGTGTTTCTTTTAAGTACACGGTCTGGTACACAGTTGTGTACTTGCTTGTATTCCACCAAGAATATGAATTTTGAATTTACAAAGGCAAAACTAAAAGGAAAATAAGAAAATAAGTTAATAAGGCGTAAGTAGACAACCAAGAGCAATAAAGAGAATGAAAAACAAGAATGGAGACATATTTGGAGTGGATTTCCATCGATCTAAAGTGAATTTTGTAAATAATAAAAGGAATTTAATCATATTTCTTTTAGTTTTCTATCTTACTTTGGTTTTGATATTATGTCTTCCATAATTAAGAACTAATTTTTATGGTATCTGGCCCATAATGGATTTCATCTTAATTTAATTTATTCTTTAGTTTTATTGAGATTTAATTATATATTCTTTGTTGTCTTGGAATTTATTTATATCATTATATTAATTTAAAATTGATTTCATGCATGTAGGAGAAGAAATCATTTTTATGAATAGATCTAGCATAATTGAAAAGAGTTGTATGCAATCCTAGAAATATGTTGACATAAATCTTTCGAATTAGTGTCAAACCTAAAAGAAGAATTTATAATATGATGAACTTTAGGTAATTGATGTGCGAAGTCTTATTTACATGAGAGTCCCAAAGGGATTCATTGTTTGGGTACCATTATTTTTATTAATTGTTTCTTAATTTAATATTTTTTGTTTAATCAATTATGTGAATTGTTTTAGTTTATTGCTTTGAATTTGAATTTGATTAATCATTATCATCATAATTTGTCAGTTAGACAATAGGAAAAGTGTTAATATTAGTACTTATATTCTTTATGGAATGGACAGTTGGTACTTCATAAACTATATTATAAAAATGATATTTTATTAAAATAAATAATTTTAAAATTAAAATTTATTTTAACTATTAAATCAAAATTTTATTTGGAATTTATATATTTTGAAAATATTTTAAATGTAATCATTTTTAATAATAACTATTAATTTAATATTCATAATTTTAATTAATTAAATATAATAGTAAATTAAATTATTCATGTAGGCACTATTCGCATGGTTTTAACATTACATGGAAAAAAAAGAATTCCAGTTATCACTAAAATTTCTCTCCTTGGTATGGTATGTACATCCTACTAGAATGCTTTGATTGACACCCTTTTGACTATGCTTAACAACGGAAGTGTTATTGTGACCATCACTCTAGATATCAACATCAAAATTGATGATCAAACACTACCAATAAGACTAAAAGTTCAGATCCAAATTGTTGGAGCAGAATAAGACCTTATTGCTGTTATCAGAGCTGTTTGGTATCAGTTGCAGGGTAGCTATGAATTCTTGATTGGGTATAGGTTCTCTTGGTATCTTTGAGAAAGGTCTTTATTTTGCTGGGAAGGTGGTGTAAGTGCAAGTTTAAAGGCTAAATGCCCAATTTTGGGCCAAATATTTTCAGATTTGATCAATTTAGGGCTAAACATTTTAACATGCTCAATTATGGTCTAAACGTTATCAATTCTGCTCAATGTTAGGCTATTTTGGACATAAATCTGGCAGTGTCATATATTTGCTGTTAAGTATGAATGAGGAGTCTTATGTGGCTTTTTCCTTTTATCTGATATTGAATTTGTGAATTTCAAATTATCTAAGTTTTTTATTATTTAAAAAATTGCCTTTTACCCTTCTCACTATTCTCATTTTTTTCACTTAAATCCTTCTCTCTTCTTCTTCTTTAAATCAATATGTGTTTTTCCAAATTTCTTTTCCCTTCTGCAATTTGTACTACATTTTCGAAGACATCAGCTAGGAATACTTGAGAATGAGCTCAATTGGTAGTTAATCAAGGTAATGAGGTAGATTAGAGGATTGAGTTTGTTGTTTTCTTGGTTATAATGAAGGGTTTACTGGAAAATTTTGAAATTATCATTTTTGACAATAGAGCAATACATTCTAACCTTGATTCGAGGTCATACAAGCTAATTTCTTCAACTTACCCAGTTGAATGGGGCTATGATGGAGAGGTTAAATATTGTTATTGTAACTTACAAGTACCTAGATGGACTTCTTGGACTGATGAAAATTCAGGAAGAAGGTTTTATGACTATCAACTATTTCCTATAATTTTGTACATGTTGGTGTTGTTTTATACAAATATGTTCATATTTTTCATTAATGAATTGCTTTTTCTTATTTCATGGTAGAGTGAAAATGTTTATGGATTTCATGAATGGCATGATTAAAGATTTTCTCCGAGAGCAAGAAAAATTATTTTAGAGTTGAAAAATAGAGAGAAGAGTTTATATCATCAAACTAATATATTGAAGATTGAAGTAGCAAAGTTAAGAGAAAATGTTGTAGATGTTTTGGAAGCCAAAATTATTACAGAAAATTTCAAGTTAAAGAATGAGTTACATTCCATGAGGAGTAGTAATGAAACACATTTTGCAAAGTGTTAGAAATTTGTAGTTTGTTTAAGCTTTTGTTTACTAGTTTTGCTTCTATTTGTTAGCCTAAATAATGAAGGCAATTCAGGCAATAGTTATATGTTAAAAGCCTTACTTGGATATGGTTTTATGTACCAGAACAATGTCTAAACGTAATTGAGCTTACAAGGTTATTTTGTGCATACATATACAAATACAATTTCATTATCTAGCATTTATGAACTTCCAAAAAAAGAAAAAAAACCCTAAAAGAAAAGAAAAAGGGAAAAGAAAAAAACCCTAAAAGAAAAGAAAAAGAATTTCTAATTGACAATGTTTGTCATTGCATTCATTTGTATAATAACATGTAAATGCCAATAAGATCCTTACATTAATAACAGCTGCCTAATGACATTCAATAAATATCCAACCTATCAACCAAAATACCATCCACCATCAAGTTAAACAAATAACAAAAAATTGATGGATATAAGTATCATCCATTGTTCACTACACAAAAACACTAACAAGCACAATTTTGTATACATTTTCTCCTTTCCCTTTGAAGAAGCAGTTTGACTTTCTTGACTTGGATTCATATGCCCAATAATAGCTTGCTTGCTCTTTTTTTTTTTAATTTCTGCCCAGGGTTTATTAGTCTTTGACTTGGCATTATAGGATGTAGATAAAATGCAAACATTATTAACTTCTAAGGATTGCCTTTTTTGTTGTGCCTTTCTTTATGACAATGGTTGCATATCGTGATCATACCCTTCTTAAACACGTGCTCAACATTTTTCTTTTTGGTCACTTTTTTACTCTTTTGAGGCTTATCAACGCCCTTTTTTCTAGTTTTTTGAGGTTTACCAGGTACTTATTTGAATTCTAGTGGCCGAACAATTTCTTTATTAGTAATGGATCAGTTCTTCACACTAGGTATTGGTTGAATGGCCTTCCCATATGCTTTGACATATTGACTCTTCCATAACCAACTTAAAGTGCACTCTTTAATATTAACTCTCTTGTCTCTGATAGCACATACGATATATGCAAAAGTAATGCCAAAGACGGTATATCTCTTACAAAAACAAGTTTTGTCCTGAATTGGAACCACATTTCTGTTCTCACTATGATCAATCTTATACCCTCCTCTATTATAATGTACTGAGTAATGTTGACACTCTTATCAATAGTTTCTCATGTTCTTGGTCCCAAATTTCTTTTCTACTTGGCAGTTTCTTTTCTTTTTCTTATAATTCTTTTCATCATTTCTCTTCTAAAGTGCTCAAACAACCCTAAAACTAACAATTTTCTTACATTAAGCATAGTTTTATTAAATGCCTCACATAAGATGTTGCCAACCATTTCAATTATAGAATCTTCCCTTTGGAATGCCCTGCACTATTGCTGAACTGGAATATAGCTCTTGATATCTTCTATTGCCCTTTAGTTCTTGGCTTTTAGCTTTTCCAAAATTTCTTCAAATTTCCTTACTGTAAAGGACTTTGCAATTTTCAAAAGTGGTCCTTCATCTCTTCCCCTTTATGTCCTCTTCCTTGCCAATTAACATAAACATGTCGAGCATAAAATCTATGCTTAGCATGTAGACACAAATCGGCAATGGCTTTATCAAGTCCCTGTAAGGAAAAACATAACCATTTCAGTAGGCAAAATCATAAACATTTTAGTTTATTTGATCACAGTTGTAATAGGCACATAAATCTTTTTGCAATCTTTCAATGAACCACTTCCAATGACAATAGTCTCATCTTCAACTATAGCTTAAGTAACAGGAAACATTTGATTGTTCCCATCTCTTTCCACATCACATAGAAGTTCAACCTTAGTTATGGTCTTAAGTCAATATCCATCTAGGCCAAGATAATGCCTGCACCTATGCCTAAACTTATGTTTAAGAGCTTCTAAACATATGTACATTCTTTTAAAAATAGGTGGAGATGTTGGAATTGACTGAGACATTGTCATTTTAATTGTACTACCTAGGTTGGTCTTCCTAATTACTTCAGCATAAGACCAAAAGTTCTTAAACGCTATCTAATATTTTTTTCCCTCTTTTCACCATACTCATAGACACTTAAGCGTCAAAACAATTCTTAACATAAAATCTGATATCATCATTCTTCAAAAATGACTTCGTTTTAAGCTTATCCATCAACAAGTCAGATAAGATGCCGATATTCATCTTAAGATTTGTATAAACACTATTACAGTTATGAGTGTCCCTAAATTTTCTAACTTGAAACGACTGTCTCTTCCTATCAAATGCTTTATATATATATATATCAAGCGTAATTCTCTATCCTAAATTTACCTTGCAAAAAATTGGGCTTATTTTTTATAAACATGATAACCCTCTTGGTTTTGATGGAAAACAAAATAACTGCATGCTTAAATTACAAATGATTAAGAAAAATCATCCCTAATTCAATATAAGGCTTAACAACATTTTCATCATAAACAGGGTATTTTCTTTTTCTCCTGGTCGCATCATTTACCATATCATCCATATCACTAACAAGTTCCTCATAGTCATCACTGTTATAATATTAAAAAAAACTACCTCATCTTCATCATTTTCATTATCTGCATCATCTTCATCACTTGCATCATCTTCATGGTCTCCATCATTTTCATCACCTTCATCTCCTTCCTCTAAATCCTCTTTAGTTAAACCATCCTTATTAACATCCACAAACTTAGCCTTTTCCCATTCCCCTTTTGGATTCCTAAACTTAACTCTGAAATCATCTTCATAATCTCTATTATATACCTTATCTCGATCATCTACATCATCAACACATTCATCTCTGTTATCCTCCATATTTGCATCATCTCTAACATATCTATCATCAACATTTGAGACATCATCTAAATTTTCTACATTCTCTACATTTTCATCAATATTATCTACATTACCTCCAAACCCTACATTATTAACATTTTGACCCTCATCTTCAACTACGTTATCCTGATTAATATTTTCCACATTTTCATGGCAATTCCATTATCTACATTATCTTCAAACCATACATTATTAACTTTCTGAACATTATCTTCAACTACATTATCCTAATTAAGCTCATTAGGTTCATCCTCAATTAACTCAGGAGGTAATTCAAGGGTATCTACACCATGTTCAATATATCGATAGCAATAGTAACTATCATCTTACTAACCATATCTAACACATTAGCATCATCTTCTACAATCCTCAAACTATTAGATAGTTGAAAATTAGACCTAAGATAAAAAATCTTGTTCACATTGTTATAACCCATTAATCTTACATACATCAATCAGTTCAAAGTAGCTGAGTAAGTCATGATCAAATTCTATTTTATCCACAAAACCACGCTCATACCTAAGATTATCACCCACATTAACCAAAGATCTTGCTTAGTGAAACCTCAAAATGACCTCATCAAATGCCATTATGCCAAACCATAATGCAACACCCCTCAAAAGACAAACTAATATTAGTTAATTATTCTTCTTGTACCACATTATCAAAATTTAAAAAGATAAACACACAAAACATAGATATTACGAAACAAGTGACCGTTAACTTAAAATTTGGTTTCATCCTATTACACTATGCTAATATCATATTAAACATCAACAAAGCTAAATACTACTGCAAATAAGTCCATGGATTTCATTAAACTAAGAAAACATTTGAGAGCATAGAAAACCATAAGATACAGAATGTGGAGTTTTAACTTGAGTTAAAATGTGAATTCGTGATGTTCAATATTCTTTGACTGTCATGCAAAATTCAAAAGCCTAATTTCGTTAGCTCGCAAGACGAAACCCTAAATGATCTCAGATTAACCCCTCAAAAGCCCAATTTCTTTAGCTTGCCAGATGAAACCCAAAATGATCTCAGATGAACCCTTCAAACATTTAAAATTCCCAAATTCGCAGTTAATAAACCCCAATTCTACATTCCTAAATTCAATCGATACTATAAATAAACCCTAAATCGAAGAAAAGCACGACATTTGAAACCCCATTCTTATAATTTTTCCTTTTTAGAAACCTTACTGTTTGATAAGATAAGTTTCCAAGAAAGAGAGGTGAATATTTGGAGATTACAAGTAAATTTAGGGTTTTGAGTAAAAATTGAAATGTTTTTCTTTTTTTTTTTGAAAAATCCACGCGGCTTTTATGTGTTTGACATAGCATCTAAAATATATCTGGCCTCTCTAAATGGACTTTTTATATATAGAGTACGCGCATGTACGACATTGTCAGATTTATGTCCAAAATGGGCTAACATTGAGTAGAATTGATAATGTTTGGACCTTAATTGAGCAAGTAAAAATGTTTGACCTTAAAGTGATTAAATCTGAAAACATTTGGCCCAAAATTGAGTATTTAGCCAAGTTTAAAGGTTGACAATGTCTCGTGTTGGAGGGGTTGGTTTAGAAAATTTGATAGTTATGCAGTAGGTTGTCTGAGAAATAAATAAAACATTTGAAGACTTTTCCGTAGTCAGTAGCATCGGGATAGGATGAGGTGTTATAGGTAGGTTGTGTAGTTGGAAATGATGAGGGATATGAATAATATACAAATTATGAAAAAATAAAAAATTAAAAATCACTTAATTTTTATAAATTTTAAAAACTAAAAAAAATAAAATTAAAAGCAGAAAGAAAAATTTAAACAAACAAATTTTTTACGAAATTTAAAAACAAATAATAAAAATTAAAAAATAAATAAAAAGAACACAACCCTGAAATGTGTTACATGTTTAAGCGTAGAAGAGGCTGTTCTCTGCGGTTCGTTCATCAAACCAATGCGCCGATAGACCCGTTGATTGAATACGAGGAATTAAGCACACTGCAAAAAAACATCTACGCCGTTTGCTTCTGTTCTTTATGCATGTTTTTGCTAATGGTATTGAATTCAAATTTCAATCTACATTAACTTTATTATATCATGTAAGCGGGAAACTGATTGAATCCCATTACGCGCATACGTTTTCAAGTGGAACCAAAAAAAAAACAAGGACAAACGAAATGAGAGGTTCAACGCGGCGGCGACCTGCCGAGTCGATGAACCCACAACCCACTCCGGATCACCACCATCGCCAGTTTCCCCGCGATTCCGACGCCAGCTTTTCCAGCAGTCGGCCGTCATCCATAGGCGTCGGTCGCCCCTTTGAGCTCCCCACCGACAGAGCTCACCAAGGGGCGGCAGTGCGAGCGGTGAATGCGTATCTCTCGTCCCACTCTTCTCATCTCTGTCTAAAAACCCACCCAATCTCCTCCGCCAAAGACATCACCGAGACCCTCCACTTTGTTCTGCACCAACTGGACTACCCCTCCACAAAGCTGGAGGACGATCTCTTCCTGCTCTTGAAGTCTCTCAATTGCCCTTTCAAGGTTAACAAATCTACCCTCCGTGCCCCCAACACCCCCCACAATTGGCCCTCCTATTTGGCTGTCATCCACTGGCTGGTCCAGATCGCCATGTATAAGGAGCATTTGGTGGCTAATTCCAGATCCTTTGTGGAGAGCAACAGCATGTTTATGTATGCTTTGGATAGTTATTTGAACTACATTCGAGGCGAGGATGATGCTGTGGATGCTCTTGATAGAGAGTTCATGGAGAAGTTGGAGAGGGAGAGGGATGGTGTGTTGGAGAGCGTGAGGGATTTGGAGAGGAGTTATAGTGAGCTCGAGGGGAAGGCAGAGGCGTTGAGGTCGGGGCAGACAGAGAGGGAGAGGTTAGAGAAGGAAAGGAGTGTGTTGGAGGAAGATGTGAAGAAGTTTAACGCAATGATTGGGGAGTTCAATCAGAGGATTGAGGCGATGGAGAAGGTTTTGGAGGAGAAAGGGAAGGAGTTGGAGGCCAAAGTGGAGGAGAAGAAGAGGATAGATATGGAGAATGAGGAGTTAAAGAAGAGGGTGGAGGAGCAGAGCCTAAATGCCAGGGATGCAGAGAGGATGAAGAGGGAGTTGCAGGCTGTGGAGAGAGACATATCGGAGGCTGAGGCTGCCAGGAATTTGTGGGAGGAGAAGATTTGGGATCTTCATTCTGCTATTGGACATAAGTTTAAGGAGCTTGAATCACTTGCCATGGAATGCAACCATGCTGCTAGAAGGTTTCTCTCTTTCTTTTTGTTTTTGTTTTTTTTCCTGTTATCATCACGCCTCACATGATTTCCTTCCTTCTTCTTTCCCTTTTCAAGATTAAAGCTTGGTGATGGCTTCCACTACAGTTTGAATGCCAAGGGTTCTACACCTGCTCAAGTTATGGGAATCGACTACAAGTCCACGCTTAAGCCTGGACTTCAATCCTTTACTGAAGACATAAAGCGGACCTCTATGGCTAAGTTGGAAGAGTTGATTTTGCTTCAACAGCAGTCTTCTGAATTAAATGCTAAAGTTGAGTCCAAAAAGAATCAAACTGCTTCAATTCAATCTTATGTTGAGGAGGTATGCATAGTAATCTTCTTACTCAAGTTATATTACCAATTAGAATGTTATACAACTACTTGTTATGCTTAATGTAAGACCTTGCTGAGGAACTCGTCTTTTTGCAATTTCATAGCGAACAATGGATAAGGGTGGGGGTTTTGATATAGAAATTATTTTCCTTTGTCCTAGTATGAACAATAGATGTATGAAAACCAACGTCTCTTTGATTAGTTTTTGAAGCATTCAGGCCTCCAGTGTTTCAGAGCAAACGTTGTTCTGAGATATTCTGCTATCTTTTTCTAGTATGGTAACAAAGGCTTTTGGAATCACAATGTTGATATTTATGGACCAAAGCTATTACCGAATAACTAGAATAGTTCCTACAGAGTATTTATGTCCATCACTTACGTTTTTCAGTATGATAACATTTACATATCCCGAATACAGTGATGTACCCTTTGGCACATAGGATGTCTAGGAAGACAATAACTGATTCATCTGGCTTCAAAATGCTTTTTTTTTTTTGCATCGAGTATGAGCTGGTTTATGTATATGTTGTCTTGGTAATTCTTCAATATTTTTCCCAGGTGTTCAATTTTTTGTTTCCATTCTCTGCACCTAGATCTCTTGTTTATATTGTTTGATCAGTATACATAGATATGTTAGATTTTCTTATTCCATTTTTGGCATTTGGCCATAGGTGTAAGAGAAATATTTTGGTCAAAATATGAAGGATCTGGGTATGATGTGATCATGTTTACCATGTACCATCTTCGTTCCCCAACCCCTCTCTCTTTCTCTCTCTCTCCTCCCCTCTCATCCATTTTGCTAAGCATCGTTCATGCTTTTCTGCTCATTAGTTGACTTTGCTGCTTTACTGCGGCGCTTGATGATGATCCCCCCCTAATCTTTAGATAGGGCGTCTTTCTCACAACATAAATGGCTTTTAATAAATTCTAAGTTTATAAAAAAGAATTCATTGGACTCTTTCCTCTTTTCACCCATCTTCTCCTGCATTGCTTTTGGAGCAAAATTCTTTTAAGTTTCCTCTTTTTAGTTTATGAAAAACTAGTCTTGGATCATTTGTATGTGTTATGCAACATAGTCAGATAGTCTGTCTATGTGCCCCATTTTGACTTTCATATCATTGTAGCTGTGCTCTAGAATCATTATTCATCTAATAATGAGATACATTTATCCTTAGGTGGAAGATCAATTGAATTCACTGAGGAAAGAAACAGAGGAGTATAGCCATAGGTGTGCTGCGGAAGCGAAGAATATTGTGGAGGATGTTCAGATGCAGGTGCACCAGTTGGATATATTAGAAAAAGAAGCAGCAGAAGTGATGAAGGTATGGGCTTTATGGCTTAACTTGTTCGAGTAGCTAAATGGAAGATACTGGTGTTGCTTAGGATCATTTGTCAAATATGCAGAGTATACTTTTTTCTGTGTTCTTTTCCTTCCTAATGAAATCACTAATTTAGATTCTGAACTCTTCAAGTATCCAATATTCACAACAAACATGAACGTGGAATGGGGTGGTATTTTTCTTAACATGTTTCTTATGTATCCGTGAAGGATTCTGAACTAAAGTTGCAAGAGGCAATTAAACAAAGTGAAGAAGAAATTCAGATGCAAGCTCAAGAACTCTTCGTATTGGTTGATTCGGTTTCGAAGTACAAAGAGCATGTTGAGTCCAAAATTGTGGAGATAAAGAGTCAGCTATCAGAAGCGGTTGTTGCTGTATCAGATGCTTACAAAAGTTCCCTGACAGCACAATTTGGTGTCAGCCTTGATGGCAGCCACTAATTCAAATCTCATGTATATGAAAAATATTTCCCTTCTTTGCACAAAAGTTCACGTTTTGTGACTAGTTTCAACTATTGAACGAGTGATCTTACAACAAGATGCTTTGTGCGGTATATCATTCAATTGGGGATAATGGTATTGGTTCCCAACGATGGGGGTGAGCCAATCACCAGATCCTACTCAAATTAGTAGACAAAATCTGAAATTAAAAAAAAAAACCTTTTTGAATAAGACAAATATTTGATTTTTTAAAAGATTAATTATATTTTAGAACTAAATTAATATTATTACTTAATTGAATTTTGTTTTGGTTTAAGTTTTTAAAATGACCTTGATTTGATTTTAAAATGTTTTAAATTCATAGACGATAGAGGTGACAATAAGCTGAGTTAGGTTTGGGTTTACTTAGGTTTGAGTTTGATAAGATATTTTATGGTTAATCCCAATATTACATAATTACAAAAGCAATTCAATCCCCTGGTTTAGTTGCCGTGACGTGACCAATAGGTCATTATTTTTTTAATCTTTCACCATTTCTAATGTCCCCTAGTTAATTTAATTCAAATGTTCTTAATGTAAGTGTTTCTCTGTAATAGATTTAATAAAGAGAAATTTAAAGGCCTACTTGGTTAAGGTTGTGACATTTGATTTTTGTTTTTAAACTTTAATAAAGATTAAACTTCTATCTTCAATACATTAAAAATTACTTTGTAAAAATATTATCACAAGTTTATATTTTGAACTTTTTATTTTTCAAAATATTTAAATATAATATAAAGATTCTTTCAAGTAAGAAAGCCATGTAATATAGTAAAATAAATGTAATAGTTATTTTTATTACGAAATTAAAAATGATATTACAATATAATATGTCATATGAATTAATATTTAAATATTAATTAAATAATCTCTAATAAAAAATTACAAGCATCAATATTTGAATGACGTAAAACAATAATAATCAGTCAATGAAAAGATTTTGGGTTCCAGAATCTTTATTGGACCGTTGGGCTTTATAGGCTCTGATATCATCTTGAAATTTAAGTTGAGTTGAAAATAAGATCGATCCAAAAGACTTAAGCCTTAAAAAAGATTGCTCATCTTAACCTTATATCTTATTATTAGATATTGTATCTTTTTGACGTGGGATTTAATATGCCAATACCATGAACATGCATGCGCTTAGGTAGTATCTTCATCTCCTACATTTGTTGATATTTGCAAGAACCTATATAGGAAATCATAAAAAGAAGAAACCAGGAAAAGGAACCATGCAGTTGGTATTAGACTGCTACTTTGTTTTGATATTCCTTAAGACTCTGTCTTTATAAGGAAAGAAAATATTTTGGAGGGGTATGATAAAGTTGGTATTCAAAGAGAGAAATAGGGTGCAACGAATGAGAGAGAACAATAAGGGTGTAGATTGGTTATGGTTATAAATGCAACACACACAGAGAGCAGAAGGTTCCAAAATAGATTATTAAGGTTGAGATATGAACAAACACTATAACGAATGAAAAGAAAAAGAGAAATTTCATATTTTTCTTTACAGATTTTATATTAGTTCAAGCTAGTTCTTTCGTGAATAGCTAAAAGACAATGATGATATCTGATGTTTTTTTATCGTAATTTTTCTTTTTCACTCTTAGTTAGTATCTTACAACTTCTATACAGAGTTATAATGATTTGAGTTCTCGACAATTGATTGTTGATTTATTTTCCATGTTAATTAAGGATAAGAAAAATTACGCTAATGGTGTTTAATAAAATGCCACAAAGAATATATACATCCTTTTAATTAGTAGATACTAACTGATTTATTTGCTTCTCATGATTATTTTCTTGTATTGCTGCATGTTTTAAGGGGTAATTTCAGTGGTAAAAGAATAGCCCAATCACCCTATAAGGGAAAGCAGTCGATGATATAAGTTATTAAACGACATGCTAATATTGTTCATGTTAAAACCACTTGGTCAATATAAGCTGGAGTATTCAACTTGAAAATAAAAATTGAATTTCAAAATACCAATCTCAATAGTTAAGGGAATTTATTGAATATCATGAGATGATTCTTGGCGCACTTTCCTTCACTCTCACATTATATTTACGAGATCATAGCAAGCTTACATGTAACTTCCATTTTGAAATAAATTAATAAAGCTTGTAATGAGATTTCTTAACTAATATAATAATTTCTTATCACTTTTTTCTATAGTCACTTATATATCACCCCGCCATATTGGTTGGCGGGGTAGATACTATGCTGTGCACCTCCACCCAAATTTCAAATTTTTTATATTTAGTTTAATTTAGGGTTTTATTTTTTTAGGGTTTAGTTTTGTTTAGGGATATCATTTTTTTACCATTAAATTTTTTTTATTTTAGGGTTAAGTTTTATTTAGGGTATAGAACATCTATAAAAATTAAATTTAAAGTACAAGTTTTAATTTGTTATGTTTTTCCTATATTGAAATTATTTTAACTTAATTTAATATGTTTTACAAATTTTATAATATATATATTTGAAAAATGAAAAATATTTAAAGTCAAGTTTTATTAAAAAAAGACAAATTAATTTTATTGCATTAAATAAAATCACTACTATACATGACTTGAAGAGGGACAATTTGAAGCATTATGACTTGACATATTACAATTACGGCACCTTCGCGGAGAATCAGGACACCGTCTATCCATCTCATTTCGTATTCGAGCACTTTTCA
>JAOTAY010069352.1:0-17329 GCA_025629805.1 Erythroxylum baracoense | reverse complement strand
CTTGCATGGCTTCCTTGATCTTCTTGGATCTTGATCTTGTGATTGGCCCACTAGGAACATATAATGGATCATTGGCAACAACTTGTCCACCTATGGAAGCATGCTTCCCACGTGAATCTCCATGTAATTCTCCATCCATGGTAGCAAGCTTTCCATCAAGAACATGTTGACCTTCGTTCTCATCATCCCCTCTCTCCTCAAAAGGATTCGTCCTCGAATCATCACCTACATCATAAAGGGAAAGATTAGAAACATTAAATGTTGCACTAACATTATACTCACCAGGCAAGTCCAACTTGTAAGCATTGTCATTGATCTTCTTAAGGACTTAAAAAGGACCATCTCCTCTAGGAAGCAACTTAGATCTCCTTTGGGCTGGAAATCTTTCTTTTCTTATATGAACCCAAACTCAATCACTAGGTTTAAAGGACACACGCTTCCTTCCTTTGTTAGCATTAGAGGCATATTTCTCATTCCTCCTCTCAATGTTTAGTCGTACCTTCTAATGAAGGTTCTTCACAAATTCAACCTTTCTTTTTCCATTCAAGCTAACCCTTTCATTGACAGGCAATGGTAACAAATCCATAGGAGTTAGTGGATTAAAACCATAAACAATCTCAAAAGGTAAATATGAAGTAGTAGAATGTGCAGCCCTATTATATGCAAACTCAATGAATGGTAAACATTCCTCCCATGTTTTCAAGTTCTTTTTAATGATAGTGCGTAATAATTGAGTTAAAGTTCTATTAACTACCTCATTTTGTAGATGACAAGTAGTAGAAAACAAAAGTTTAGTACCCAACTTACCTCACAATACTTTCCAAAAGTAGCTAAGGAATTTAACATCCCTTATCAGAAATAATACTCCTAGGTACACCATGAAGTCTCACTATCTCTTTAAAATACAAATCAGCTATGTTAGTTGCATCATCGGTTTTATGACAAGGTATAAAGTTTGCCATCTTAGAAAACCTATCAACAACTACAAAAATCGAATCCCTACCCCTTTTAGTCCTAGGCAGCCCCAAGACAAAGTCCATAGATATGTCCACCTAAGGTTCACTAGGTATGAGTAAAGGAATATACAACCCATGTGGTAAAACCTTAGACTTAGCTTTTTTACATGCAATGCATGTACTACATATGCGAATAACATCTGATTTCATTTTAGGCCAATAAACGTGTTCATGCAATATTTCTAAGGAAAAGTGATCACATAAGGAAAAGTTTCAATGAACTCCATCCGTCTAGCATGTCTCTTGTTCAACTTACCTTGCCCTCTCAAGTGCTTCAAGGATTCATGATCAGTATGAATTACAAACTTCTTAGGCCATAGGTAATGTTGCCAAGTCTCCAAAGCTCTAACAAGTGCATAAAGCTCTTTGTCATATATAGTGTAGTTCAATGAAGCACCTCCAAGCTTCTCACTAAAATAGGCTATAGGATGCCTATCTTGCATCAAAATAGCTCTAATTTCCCTGACGCATCACACTCAATCTCAAAAGTTTTAGTAAAGTTAGGTAGTGTTAAAACAGGTGCTGAACATAACCTATCTTAAATAGCATAAAAAGCATTCTCTTGAGATGTACCCCAATGGAATCCCACAATCTTTCTCACAATCTCAGTCAATGGAGTAGTTATAGTGCTAAAATCTTTAACAAATCACCTATAGAAACTAGCCAACCCATAGAAAGATCTTACCTCAGTAATGGAAGTAGGTTTTGGCCTATCTCTAATAGTCTTGATTTTGTCCTCGTCAACCTCTATACCTTTTGCACAAACAGCATAACCAAGAAACACAACTTTGTCTATGCAAAAGGTACACTTATTAAAGTTAGCAAATAACTTTTCTTTCCTCAAAACAACAAGTACACATCTTAAATGTTCAATATGGTCATCCAAACACCTGCTATAAATCAGAATATCATGAAAGTATACCACAACAAACTTACCAATTAATGTTCTGAAAACATGGTTCATCAACCTTATAAAAGTGCTAGGTGTATTAGTCAACCCAAAAGGCATAACTAACCACTCATATAAACCATATTTGGTTTTTAAAACTATTTTCCATTCATCACCTTCTTTCATTCTAATTTGGTGGTAACCATGTTTAAGATCAATCTTGGTAAACACACAATATCCATGCAATTCATCAAGCATATCATCTAATCTAGGAGTGGGATGTCTATACTTTACCGTTATGTTGTTCACAGCACAGCAATCAATACACATTCTCCAAGTCCCATCCTTCTTAGGTATTAATAACACCAGAACAGCACATGGACTCATGCTTTCCCTCACATACCCTTTGCTCATCAAATCCTCCACTTGCCTTTGATGCTCCTTGGTCTCCTCTAGGTTACCCCTATAGGCTGGACGGTTTGGAATGATAGCTCCAAGCACAAAGTCTATTTGATTTTCAATGCCTCTAATGGGTAGCAATCCACTAGGAAATACATCCTTAAATTCCTGCAACAAGGAAACGACAAAACTAGGAAGAGAAGAGTTAGTTTCATTAGTGTTAAAATAAGATTCTTTGTACATCAATAGAATCATAGGATGGTAGGCCAGTAAGGCTTTCCTAACCTCACTTTCCTTTGTAAAGAAACTCATCTTCTTCTTACCCTCTTTCCTATCAAGATCCTTATTTCCCCTAGTTGGTTTGGCCTCCACAACATTCTCCCCATTCACACTAGTTTTGGCCCCCACCACCTTTTCATGTTCACTCATCTTTCTAAGCTTCAATTGATCCTCATAAATCTGATTGGGTGTTAATGGAACAATGGTTATTGGTTTTCCATCTTTTAAAACTTATAATGGTTCTTGAAACCATCATGGATCACTCTCCTATCAAATTGCCATGGTCTACCTAATAAGATATGGCTTGCATGCATTGGTGCAACATCACAAAGTACCTCATCACAATACTTCCCAATAGAAAAGCTAACCAAAACTTCCCTAGTTACCAGAATCTCCCCACAATCATTTAACCATTGTAATCTATAGGCTTTAGGGTGTTTTATGGTAGGTAAGCTTAACTTCTCTATAAGGGATGTGCTAGCAACATTGGTACAACTCCCCCCATCTATGATCATGCTACGTACCTTAGACTTGATATGGCATCCAGTGTGGAATATGTTCTCCCTTTGCTGGACAGAATCATCCACTTTGTTTTGATCAATCAAAACATGCCTAGTTATAAGGGATAGCATCTCCCCTCCATCTACGGGTTTACTAGCTCCACCATCATCACCATCATCCACCAAAGATGGCATGTCATCACAATCATCATGCTCTCGATCTCCACTTCTCCATTTTCCTTCATAATCATCACTTTCTTGTTTGGACATTGAGAAGAAATATGTCCTACACCCAAACAACAAAAACATTTAATATCATGAGAACAATTAGTTTGGGTTTCTGATTTACCTTTGGACTTGTTGGAGTCATCATCTTTAGCCTTGATAGGCTCAGTTTTTAGCTTAGGAGAACTCCCAAAATTCTGATTTTGCTTGTATCAATTCTGCCTCCATGTTGAGTTAGAATTGTTGAAGTTCTTGGCTGCCCCTTTTCTTTTGAGTTGTCTCTCCACCTTCATGGCCATGTGTACATGTCTTCAATCTCCACATAATGTTGCAACTCCACAATATTAGCAATATCTCTATTCAACCCATTCCATAACCTTACCATAGTGGCCTCACGGTCCTCCTCTGCGTTAGCCCAAATCATGGCTATCTCCATCTCCTTGTGATACTCCTCCATACTCTTAGACCCTTGAGTAAGGCTTTGAAGCCTTTGGAACAGATCTCTAAAGTAGTGGCTAGGTATGAACCTCCTCCTGATGAGAGCCTTTAAATTATCCTAACTATCAATAGGCCTCTATAGGTTTCTCCTCCTACTAGTCACTAGTTGATCCCACCATATAAGAGTGTAGTCTTTAAACTCCACAACAGTAAGCTTTACCTTATTGTCCTCTGAATAATTGTGGCAATCAAAGATCAAATCAATCTTTTTCTCCCACTCTAGATAAGCTTCAGGGTCATTCCTACCTTGGAATGGTGGTATCTTCATCTTAATGCTCCCTAGGTTTCTATCCACCATATATCTTCCTCCTTGGTTTCTACCCACATCATCATCTCTCCCACTTAAATTTCACCTATGCATCCTTCCCCTCACTCCTCTACCTCGGCCTGTACCCATAACAACCCCTACATCATACTCCTCATTATGCAAAATGGTCATGGCATCATCTTCTTCATAATCTGAAAAATCATCTTGCTCCCTAGTGTTTTGGACCCTCCTTGGTTGCCTCCTATGCTTGTTAGCTTCAACGGAATCCATTCTGTCCTTCATCTCCTCAAACAAGAAGTAAAAATATTGAAATGGTTGTTGCATGGACTGAATCATGAACTTCATATCATCATCCATGCTTGTAGAAGTCTCTTTGCTAGCACTTTCCTCTTTCTTAGACATGATAAAAATAGCAAATAAATATTAGTAAACAAGAAAAAAAAACCTCACTCACTCCATTACTGTTTACACTTGAAGAATGACACTCCACTCGTGTTTCACTCTTCTTGGCTTTTTCCCGATGCTAACCTCACTCACTCTTGCCTTTTTCCACTCTTGTTTTCTCTATTAAGTTCTTTTGGAACAAAGCAAACCTTTAAATAATCTAAACAATGTGTTAGTTCACTAAATATAATCAAGAGCTGGTTTTTTTTAGAAGAAAAGGTTGAAGAAGTTTAGACAAAGAACAAAAGAATGTTAGAAGAAGAAAAACACTTAACTTTCTTGAACTTCTTGACACTTTCTTGCACTTTCTTAGAGTTTCTTGCACTTTTCTTTCACTTTCTTTTCTTTTCTTTTCTTTTTTTTATGAAAGAACCCTAATCTTTGAAGAACAAGGTGTCTTGAACTATATTCAATGAAAAACAAAGAAACAAGAGAAAAAACTAAGAAAATCGAATCTGTTTTGGGTAGGATGGATAGGTGCGGTTGGTTGGTATGTTTTAGGCTATGAGGGTGGAAAATTTCGTGGTTTTAGTGTATGGGGTGTGGAAAAACCAAAAAAAAGATAGAAAACCAAAACAAGATGTTAAGGGTGAATCTTGAATTGGAAGGATAGAAGATTTGGCTTAGGATGGCTCTGATTAATAAATGATGTGAACCCAATAGAGATGAACCTAGAAAACTCACAAGAATCTGATTATATGATCCCAATAAACCTAAACAAAAATCTAGTTTTGATGGACTTTGACCCTTTGTCTAAAAAGACAAGAACCTTGGTATAAAGAACCTACACCAAAGAAACAATGAAACCAGAAACTTAGACTATATTAAAGTCTAAACCCAGGGAATACAGAAACTTGAACGAAGGTTATACAGAAACTTGGATCTCCCTCTTCCAAGCCTAACTTGAATGGCTTGTTCTTGCTTGCTGAATACTTCAATTCAGCCCAATTGTCCAGATCTTCCCAAGTTTTGTGCACCAATCCTTGCATGGCTTCCTTGATCTTCTTGGATCTTGATCTTGTGATTGGCCCACTAGGAACATATAATGGATCATTGATAGCAACTTGTCCACCTATGGCATCATACTTGCCATGTGAATCTCCACGTAATCCTCCATGCATGGCAGCAAGCTTTCCTTCAAGAACATGTTGACCTTGGTTCTCATCACTAATGATGATAGATCCATTTTGTGTAACCAAATATCATTTAACAACATCCTTAAATTATTGGTTGCAAAGTTCTGTACTTATAAGCAATTACTACTTTGGTTAAGTCAAATCAAGTAAATAGCTTTGTTATGAACTTAAAAAAGTACCCTAGCATCAAAAATTGGCAAACTTAACCCAACGATTGAGACAAGATGGTTAAAATTAGAGCCGATGATTTCAAAAACAAAGATAAGGCTTTTCTGCTCATTAACCTTCAAGCTAAAAATAGCATAAAATTTGCTCAGGGTATCCAGCTAACATCAACTTTACGTAAGAGCAACATATCATGTTAAACAGAGGAGTCAAAGATCTTTTGACATTAGCCATGCCTTTACTTTGCCTTTTATTAATGAATATGTGAATTTTTATATGCCATGTTGAACCAATCGTCTAACTCTTTGATTTGGAATACTCACTTTCCACCAATACAGTCTTGGTTTAAGTCAAGAAACTTTGAAGCTAAAAATGCTTTATGCTCTAATATCAATGGAATGGGCAAAACTTTCCGTAAACTAGCCTCAGCGATGTGGTGCGAAGGACAAGATTTTCCACAGACCAACCTCTACTTAAGAGCTCCACAATCTTTTCTAATGTCCTTGTTGGTTCCCGGTTAGTGACTTCCACTTGTCCACTAGTCTAACGATGATAGATGCTAGGCTTTTTATGTAACCAAATATCATTTAAACACATCTATAAATTATTTGTTCTAAAGTTCTGTACCAATAAGAAATTATTACTTTAGTTATGTCAAATAATATTAATAGCATGTCAAGAACTTAAAAGCTAAAGCATCATAAACTGACAAAATTAAGCTAGCGATTGAGACAAGATGGTTAAAATAAGAGCTCATAATTTCATAAACAAGGATAAGGCTTTTTTGCTCATTAAACTTTAACCTAAAAAGAGCACCAAATTTGCTCAGGGAATCCACCTAACATCAACTTTACATAAGAGCAACATATCATGTCAAAGAAAGGAGCTAAAGATCTTTTGAAGTTAGCAACGCCTTTAGTTTGCCTTTTATTTTTGAATATGTGAAGTTTCATAGCCCATGTCGAACCACTCATCTAACTCTTTGATTTGGAGCAATTATTACTTTAGTTATGTCAAATCAAGTAAATAGCTTCTTCAAGAACTTAAAAACTATCTAGGATTAGAAACTACCAAACTTAACCCAACAATTGAGACAAAGTGGTCAAAATTAGAGTTCGTTGCTTCAGATACAAGAATAATGCTTTTTTGCCATTTAAACTTTAAGATAAAAAGAGCACCAAATTTGCTAAGGGAATCCATCTAACATAAACTTTATATAAGAGGAGCATATCATGTCAAAGACAACAGTTAAAGATCTTTTGAGGTTAGCCATGCCTTTAATTTTCTTTTTATTTTTGAATATTTGAATTTTCATATGCCTTGTCATATCTAACTCTTTGATCTGGAATATTCATTTTTTACCTGTAGAGTTTTGATTAAGCCAAGAAACTTTGAAGCTAAACATGCCTTATTCTCTGATATTAATGGAAAGGACAACATTTTTCATAAACTACCCTCAATAAAGTGGTGCAAAGGACAATATTTCCACAGACCATCATGTACTTAAGTGCTCCCCAATCTTTTCCCCTATCCTTTTCGGTTCCCTAATAGTGACTTCCACTTTTCCACTACTCTAATGATGTTAGATGTTAGCCTTTTTGCGTAACCAAATATCATTTAAACACATCCATAAATTATTAGCTGCAAAGTTCTATGCTTATAAGCAGTTATCACTTTAGTTATGTCATATTAAGTAAATAGCTTCATCAAGAACTTCAAAAGTACCCTAGCATCAGAAACTACCAAAATTTAACCCAGTGATTGAGATAAGATGGTCAAAATTAGAGCTTATATCTTCAAAAACAAGAATAAGGATTTTTTGCTCGTTAAACTTTAAGCTAAAAAGAGCACCAAATTTGCTCAAGGAATCCATCTAACATCAAGTTTACATAAGAGGAACGTATCATGTCAAACAGAGCAGTTAAAGATCTTTTGAAGTTAGCCATGCCTTTATTTTGCCTTTTATTTTTGAATATGTGAATTTTCATATGCCATGTCAAACCACTCATCTAACTCCCTAATTTGGAGAATTCACTTTTCACCTAGAAATCTCAGTTTAAGTTAAGAAATTTTGAAGTTAAAAATGGTTTATGCTCAAATATTAATGGAAAGGACAAGATTTTCCATAAACTAGCCTCATTCACCAGCAAAGGATAAGATTTCCAAAGATCATCATGTACTCAAGTACTCCACAATCTTTTCCACTATCCTTTTCAGTTCCCTATTAGTGACGTCCACTTGTCCACTAGTCTAATGATGATAGATCCATTTCTATAATCAAATATCATTTAAACACATCCGTAAATTATTGGTTGTAGAGTTCTGTACTTATAAGCAATTACTGCTTTGGTTAAGTCAAATCAAGTAAATAGCTTTGTTATGAACTTAAAAAGTACCCCAGCATCAAAAACTGCCAAATTAACCCAGCGATTGAGACAAGATGGTCAAAATTAGAGCCCATAGTTTTAGAAACAAGGATAAGACTTTTCTGCTCATTAACCTTCAAGCTAAAAAAAACACAAAATTTGCTCATGGTATCCATCTAACATCAACTTTACGTAAGAGCAACATATCATGTCAAATAGAACAGTCAAAGATCTATTCACATTAGCCATGCCTTTACTTTGCCTTTTATTATTTCATACGCAAATTTTCATATGCCATTTGAACCACACATCTAACTCTTTGATTTGGAATACTAACTTTCCACTAATACAGTCTTCGTTTAAGTCAACAACTTAAAAAGTAACAAAGTATTAAAAACTACTAAACTTAACCTAGTGATTGAGACAAGATGGCCAAAATTAGAGCTCATAGTTTCAGAAATAGGGATAAGGCTTTTTTTCTCAAATTTTCTCAAGGAATCCATCTAACATCAACCTTACATAAGAGCAACATATCATGTCAAAGACGGCAGTTAAAGATCTTTTGAAGTTACCCATGCCTTTACTTTGCCTTTTACTTTTGAATATGTGGATTTTCATACCCCATGTCAAACCACTTATCTAACTCTTTGATTTGGAGTATTCACTTTTCACCAATAAAGTCTTGTCAAAAACCTAAAAAAGTACCCCTAGCATCAAAAACTACCAAAATTAATGCAACAATTGAGACAAGATGGTCAAAATTAGAGCCCGTAGCTTTAGAAACAAGAATAAGGCTTTTTTCTCTTTAAAATTTAAGCTAAAAAGAAAACCAAATTTGCTCAGTGAATCCTTTTGACATTAACTTTGCATAAGAGGAGCATATCACGTCAAAGAGAGGAGTTAAAGATCTTTTGAAGTTAGCCATGCCTATACTTTGCATTTTATTTTTGAATATGTGAATTTTATTATGCCTTGTCGAACCACTCATCTAACTCATTGATTTGGAGTATTCATTTTTTACCTATAAAGTCTCGGTTTAAGTCAAGAAACTTTGATGTTAAAAATGCTTTACACTCTAATATTAATGGAAAAGGCAAGATTTTCCCTAAACTATCCTCAAGGATGTGGTGCAAAGGACAAGATTTTCCACAGAGCAATCTCTACCTAAGGGCTCCATAATCTTTTTTTAGTGTCCTCTTTAGTTCCCTGTTGGTGACTTCCACTTGTCCTTTAGTCTAATGATGATAGATCCATTTTTAGTAGCAAAAAATAATTTAAAAACATCTTTAAACTATTATTTGCAAAGTTCTGTACTTATAAGCAATTATTACTTTATTTATGTCAAATCAAGTAAATAGCTTTATCAAGAACTTAAAAAGTACCCTAGCATCAAAAACTACCAAACTCAACCCAACGATTGAGACGAGATGGTCAAAATAAGAGCTCAAAGCTTCAGAAACAAGAATAAGGCTTTTTTGCTCATTAAACTTTAAGCTAAAAAGAGCACCAAATTTGCTCAGGGAACCCATCTATCATCAACTTTACATAAAAGCAACATATCAATTTTCCTTTTATTTTTGAATGTCAATTTTCATATACCATGTCGAACCACTCATCTAACTCTTTGATTTGGAGTATTCACTTTTCACCTATAAAGTCTTGGTTTAAGTCAAGAAACTTTGAAGCTAAAAATTCTTTATGATATAATATTAATGGAAAGGACAAGATTTTCCATAAACTAGCCTCAACAATGTGATGCAAAGGACAAGACTTTCCGCAGACCAACCACTACTTAAGTGCTCCACAATCTTTGCCAGTGTCCTTTTCAGTTCCCTATTAGTGACTTTCACTTGTCCTATAGTCTATTGATGATAGATCCATTTTTAGTAACCAAATATCATTTAAAAACTTCCATCACTTATAGTTTGCAAAGTTCTGTACTAAAAAGCAATTGTTACTTTAGTTATGTCAAATCATGTAAATAGCTTTGTCAAGAACCTAAAAAATACCATAGGATAAAAAACTACCAAACTTAACCCAACAGTTGAGATAAGATGGTCAAAATTAGAGCTCATAGCTCAGAAACAAGGATAAAACCTTTTTGCTCATTAAACTTTAAGCTAAAAAGAGCCAGATTTGCTTAGGGAATCCATCTAACATTAACTTTACATAAAAGCAACATATCATGTCAAAGAGATCAGTTGAAGACCTTTTAAAGTTAGCCATGCCTTTACTTTGCCTTTTATTTTTGAATGTGTGAATTTTCATATGTGATATCAAACCACTAATCTAACTCTTTGATTGGAGTATTCACTTTTAACCTTTAGAGTCTTGGTTTAGGTCAAGAAACTTTAAAGCTAAAAATGCTTTATGCTCTAATATTAATGGAAAGGACAAGATTTTCCATAAACTAGCTTCAATGATGTGGTGCAAAGGACAAGATTTCCCACATACCAATCTCTACTTAAGTGCTCTATAGTCTTTTCCAGTTTCCTTTTTGGTTCCTTGTTAGTGACTTTCATTTGTTCACTACTCTAATGATGATAGATGCTAGCCTTTTTGTGTAACCAAATATCATTTAAACACATCCATAAATTATTAGTAGCAAAGTTTTGTACTTATAAGCAATTAACACTTTAGTTATGTAAAATCATGTAATTAGCTTCATCAAGATTTTAAAAAGTACTAGAGCATTAAAAACTACTAAACTGAACCCAGTGATTAAGACAAGATGGTCGAAATTAGAGCTCATAGCTTCAGAAACAGTGATAAGAAATTTTTGGTCATTCAATCTTAACCTAAAAAGAGGACCAAATTATCTCAAGGAATTTATCTAACATCAACCTTACATAACAGAAACATATCATCTGAAAGAGAGCAGTTAAAGATCTTTTGAAGTTAGCTATGCCATTAGTTTGCCTTTTATTTTTTAATATGTGAATTTCCGTATGCCATGTCGAACCACTCATCTAACTCTTTGATTTGGAGTATTGGATTTTCACCCATAAAGTCTTGGTTTAAGTTCAGAAACTTTGAGGCTAAAAATGGTTTGTACTTTGATATTAGTGGAAACGACATGATTTTCTATAAACTAACCTCAATGATGTGGTGCAAAGGACTAGATTTCCCACATACCAACCTGTACTTAATTGCTTCACAATCTTTTCCATTTTCCTTTTCGGTTCCCTATTATTGCTTCCACTTGTCCACTACTCTAATGATGATATATGCTAGCCTTTTTGTGTAACCAAATATCATTTAAACACATCCGTAAATTATTAGCTGCAAATTCTGTACTTATAAGCAATTAATACTTTAGTTATTTAAAATCATGTAAATAGCTTCGTCAAGTACTTAAAAAGTACCACAGCAACAAAAACTGAAAAACTTTACCTAGCGATTAAGACAAGGTGGTCAAAATAAGAGTTCATTGTTTCATAAACAACGATAAGGCCTTTTTGCCATTAAACTTTAAGTTAAAAAGAGCTCCAAATTTGCTCAGGGAATCCATCTAACGTCAACGTTTCATAAGAGCAACATATTATGAGAGTAGTTAAAGATCTTTTGAAGTTGGCAATGCCTTTACTTTGCCTTTTAGTTTTGAATATGTGAATTTTCATATGCCATGTCGAACCACTTATCTAACTCTTTGATTTGGAGTATTCACTTTTCACCTATAAAGTCTTGGTTTAAGTCAAGAAATTTTGAAGCTAAAAATGCCTTTTGCTCTAATATTGGTGGTAATGACAAGATTTTCCATAAACTAGCCACAATGATGTGGTGTCAAGGATAAGATTTTCCACATACCAACCTATACTTAAGTGCTCCATAATCTTTTCCAGTTTCCTTTTTGGTTCCCTATTAGTGGCTTCCACTTGTCCACTACTCTAATGATGATATATGCTAGCCTTTTGTGTAACCAAATATCATTTAAACACATCCATAAATTATTACCTACAAGGTTCTGTGCCTATAAGCAATTAAAACTTTAGTTATGTAAAATAATGTAAATAGCTTCGTTAAGAAGTTAAAAACTAATAGAGGATTAAAAACTACTAAACTTAACCCAACGATTGAGACAAGATGGTCAAAATTAGAGCTCATAGTTTTAAAAACAAGAATAAGGTTTTTTTCTGATTAAATTTTAAGCTAAAAAGAGCACCAAATTTTCTCAGGGAATCCATCTAACATCAACCTTACGTAAGAGCAACATATCATGTCAAAGATAGATGTTTAATATCTTTTAAAGTTAGTAATACCTTTACTTTTGCCTTTTATTTTTGAATAGGTGAATTTTCATACCCCATGTCGAACCACTCATTTAACTCTTTGATTTGGAGCAATTATTATTTTAGTTATGTCAAATCAAGTAAATAGCTTCTTCAAGAACTTAAAAAGTACCTAGGATTAGAAACTAACAAACTTAACCCAACAATTGAGATCAGATGGTCAAGATTAGAGCTCGTTGCTTCAAAACCTTAAGCTAGAAAGAACACTAAATTTTCTCAGGGAATCCATCTGACATAAACTTTGCATAAGAGGAGCATATCATGTCAATGAAAGTAGTTAAAGATCTTTTGAAGTTAGCCATGCCTTTACTTTGCTTTTTATTTTTGAATATGTGAATTTTCATATGCGATGTCGAACCACTCATCTAACTCATTGATTTGGACTATTATTTTTTACCAGTAGAGTCTTGGATTAAGTTAAGAAACTTTGCAGCCAAAAATGGTTTATGCTCTAATATTAATGGAAAGGACAAGATTTTCCATAAACTATCCTCAATGATGTTGTGCGATGGACAAGATTTTTCGTAGACCAACCTGTACTTAAGTGCTCCACAATCTTTTCAACTATCCTTTTCGGTTGCCTATTAGTGACTTCCACTTTTCCACTACTCTAATGATGTTAGATGTTGGCCTTTTTGTACAACCAAATATTGTTTAAACACATCCATAAATTATTAGCTGAAAAGTTATGTACTTTTAAGTAGTTATCACTTTAGTTATGTCAAATCAAGTAAATAGCTTCGTCAAGAACTTCAAAAGTACCCTAGCATAAAAAACCACCAAAATTTAAGCCAATGATTGAGATAGGATGGTCAAAATTAGAGCTTATAGCTTTAGAAAGAAGAATAAGGCTTTTTTGCTCATTAAACTTTAACCTAAAAGGAGCACCAAATTTGCTCAGGGAATCCATCTAACATCAACTTTACATAAGAGGAACATGTCATGTCAAAGAGAGCAGTTAAAGATCTTTTGAAGTTAGCCATGCCTTTATTTTGCCTTTTATCTTTGAATATGTGAATTTCCATATGCCACGTCGAACCACTCATCTGGCTCTTTAATTTGGAGTATTCACTTTTCACCTAGAAAATCTCAGTTTAAGTTAAAAAACTTTGAAGCTAAATATGGTTTATGCTCTAATATTAATGGAAAGGACAAGATTTTCCATAAACTAGCCTCAATCATGTGGTGCAAAGGACAAGATTTCCACAGACTATCATGTACTTTAATGCTCCACAATCTTTTCCACTATCCTTTTCAGTTCCCTGATAGTGACTTCCACTGGTCTACTAGTCTAATGATGATAGATCCATTTTGTGTAACCAAATATCATTTAAACACATCTGTAAATTATTGGTTGCAAAGTTCTGTACTTATAAGCAATTACTACTGTAGTTAAGTCAACTCAAGTAAATAGCTTTGTCATGAACTTAAAACGTACCCTAGCATCAAAATTTGGAAAACTTAATCTAGCAATTGAGACGAGATGGTCAAAATTGGAGCCCTAGTTTCAGAAACAAGGATAAGGCTTTTTTGCTGATTAAACTCAAGCTAAAAAACAACACAAAATTTGTTCGGGGTATCCATCTAACATGAACTTTACATAAAAGCAACAACGTATCATGTCAAATAAAGCAACCCTATCTTTTGACATTAGCCATGCCTTTACTTTGCCTCTTATTATTGAATACGTGAATTTTCATATGCCATGCTGAACCACTCATCTAACTTTTTAATTTGGAATACTCAGTTTCCATTTATACAGTCTAGGTTTAAGTCAAGAAATTTTTAAGCTAAAAATACTTTTTGCTCTAATATTAATGGAATAGGCAAGATTTTCCACAAACTAGCCTCAACGATGTGGTGTAAAGGACAAGATTTTCCACAGACCAGCCTTTACTTAAGTGCTCCACAATGTTTTCCAATGTCCTTTTTGGTTCCGTCTTAGTGACTTCAACTTGTCCACTAGTTTAATGATGATAGATGCTAGGCTTTTTATGTAACCAAATATCATTTAAACACATCCACAAATTATTTGTTGTAAAGTTCTGTACCAATAAGCAATTATTACTTTAGTTATTTCAAATAATGTAAATAGCATCGTCAAGAACGTAAAAACTACTAAAGCATAAAAAACTGACAAACTTAACCCACCGATTGAGACAAGATGGTCAAAATAAGAGCTCATAGTTTCATAAACAAGGATAAGGCTTTTTTTGCTCATTAAACTTTAAGCTGAAAAGAGCAACAAATTTACTAAGGGAATCCATCTAACATCAACTTTACATAAGAGCATCATATCATCTCAAAGAGAGGAGTTAAAGATCTTTTGAAGTTAGCAATATCTTCACTTTTCCTTTCATTTTTTAATTTCTTAATTTTCGTGTGCCATGTCGAACCATTCATTTAACTCTTTGGTTTAGAGAAGGTCAAGAAACTTTGAAGTAAAAATGCTTTATGCTCTTAATATTAATAGAATGGACAAGATGTTCCGTAAACCAGCTTCAATGATGTGGTGTAAAGGACATGATTTCCCACATACCAGTCTCTACTTAAGTGCTCCATAATCTTTTCCAATTTCCTTTCTATTTCCTGATTAGTGACATCCATTTGTGCCCTACTCTAATGATGATAGATGCTAGCCTTTTTTGTGTAACCAAATATCATTTAAACACATCCATAAACTATTAGCAGCAAAGTTTTGTACTTATAAGCAATTGTTACTTTAGTTATGTAAAATCATGTAAATAGCTTCTCAAGAACTTAAAAAGTACTAGAGCATCAAAACTACTAAACTTAACTTAGCGGTTGAGACAAGATGGTCAAAATTAGAGCTCACAGCTTCAGAAACAAGGATAAGGATTTTTTGCTCATTAAATTTTAACCTAAAAAGAGCACTAAATTATCTCAGGGAATCTAGCTAAGATCAACCTTATATAATAGCAACATATCATGTCAAAGAGAGCAGTTAAAGATCTTTTGAAGTTCGTGATGCCTTCAGTTGTCCTTTTCTTTTTTGATATATGAACTTTCATATGACATGTTGAACCAATCATCTAACTCTTTGATTTGGAGTATTCAATTTTCACCTATAAAGTCTTAGTTTAAGTTAAGAAACTTTGAGGCTAAAAATGGTTTAAGCTCTAACATTAGTGGAAATGACAAGATTTTCCATAAACTAGCCTGAATGATGTGGTGCAAAGGACAGGATTTTCGACATATCAACCTGTACTTAAATGCTCCATAATATTTTCGAGTTTCCATTTTGGTTCCTTGTTAGTGGCTTCCACTTGTCCACTACTCTAATGATGATAGATGCTAGCCTTTTGTGTAATCAAATATCGTTTAAACACATCCATAAATTATTAGTAGCAAAATTCTGTACTTATAAGAAGTTAATCCTTTAGTTATGTAAAATCATGTAAATAACTTCGTCAACAACTTAAAAATTAACAAAGTATTAAAAACTACTAAACTTAACCTAGCGATTGAGACAAGATGGTCAAAATTAGAGCTCATAGTTTCAGAAAAAAGGATAAGGCTTTTTTCTCACTAAATTTTAAGCTAAAAAGAGCACCAAATTTTTTCAAGGAAGCCATCTAACATCAACCTTACATAAGAGCAACATTTCATGTCAAAGAGAGTTGTTAAAGATCTTTTGAAGTTAGTCATGCCTTTACTTTGCCTTTTATTTTTGGATATGTGAATTTTTATAGGTCATGTCGAACCACTCATCTAACTCTTTGATTTGGAATATTCATTTTTCACCTATAAAGTCTAGTCAAGAACTTAAAAAAGTACCCTAGCATCAAAACTACCAATCTTAATGCAACAATTGAGACATGATGGTCAAAATTAGAGCCTATAGCTTTAGAAACAAGAATAAGGCTTTTTTACTCTTTAAACTTTAAGCTAAAAAGAACACTAATTTGCTCAGGAAATCCATCTAACATCAACTTTACATAAGAGGAGCATATCATGTCAAAGAGAGCAGTTAAAGATCTTTTGAAGTTAGCCATGCCTTTACTTCACGTTTCATTTTTGATCATGTGAATTTTCCTGTGTGATGTCTAACCACTAATCTAACTCTTTGATTTTGAAGATTCACATTTCACCTATAAAGTCTACGTTTAAGTTAAGAAACTTTGAAGCTAAAAATGCTTTATGCTCTAATATTAATGGAAAGGGTAAGATTTTCCCTAAACTAGGCTCAACGATGTGGTGCAAATGACAAGATTTTCAATAGAGCAACCTCTGCCTAAGTGCTCCATAATCTTTTCCAATGTCCTTTTCAGTTCCCTATTAGTGATTTCCACTTGTCCTCTAGTCTAATGATGATAGATCCATTTTGCTTAGCCAAATATAATTTAAAAACGTCCATAAACTATTGTTTGCAAAGTTCTGTACTTATAAGCAATTATTACTTTAGTTATGTCAAATCAAGTAAATAGCATTGTCAAGAACTTATGATGAGAGCCAAGGTCAACATGTTCTTGATGGAAAGCTTACTGCCATGGATGGAGGATTTCATGGAGATTCACGTGGGAAGCATGCTGCCTTAGGTGGACAAGTTGCTGCAAATGATCCATTATATGTTCCTATTGGGCCAATTATAAGATCAGGATCCAAGAAGATCAAGGCAGCCATGCAAGGATTGGTGCACAAAACTTGGGCAGATTTGGACAATTGGGCCAAATTAAAGCACAAGCCATTCAAGTTTTGCTTAGAAGAGGGAGATCCAATCTTGATCCATTGTATCAAGGTTATGGAAGACTAAACCGATCTTGAAGATTACATGTTTGGGCTGTGCATTCTTGGATAGATTCTTGAAGATTACATGTTTGGGCCATGAATCATG
>JAOTAY010069333.1:0-17332 GCA_025629805.1 Erythroxylum baracoense | reverse complement strand
TGTTGTTCTAATTTCTCTTATTGGTCTTCTCGTATACCCGTTTCCCTGGTCCGACCCGATATATGGAAACGGGATGTTACACAATGATTGTGTGAATAGATTGTTTTGATCACCGATGGTGCCCAGTGACCATGTCAACTAGTTATTTTCTTACCAAATCTGCCCAACGAACCTACCAATGGTTGATTTTCTCATCAGAAGTGCCCAACCACCATGTCAACTAGTTGTTTTCCGCACAGGAGGTGCTCCACGATCATGCCAACTAGTTATTTTACGTACCAAAGGTGCCCAACATCTAAGCCAGAGGGTTGTTTTAGTTATTGAAGGTAGCCAACGACCAATCTAACTACATGTTTTCTCCTCGATGCTACCCAGTGATCATTGTAAGGGGTTGTATTCTCACCAAAGGTGCCCAATGACCGTTAGAATGGGTTGTTTACTCACCGAAACTGCCCAATGACAATGTTAATGGGTTGTTTTGGTCACCGAAGGTACCCAATGACCATGCCAACTGGTTGTTCTACTCATTGAAGGTGCCCAGTAACTAAGGAAAAGGGTTGTTTTGCTTACCAAATTTGCCCAACAACTATGCCAACTAGTTTTTTTTAATTGAAATTGCCTAGTGACAATACAATGCAATGTTTTCTCATTGAAGTTTCCCATCAACCATGATAGCGAGCTATTTTGCCCACTAATGATGTGGCAATGGGTTGTTTTCTCACTGAAAGCGCCCAACTACTCTGTGAACGATTTGTTTTGCTAACCGAAGGTGGCCAACGACCATGCCAATTAGTTTTTTTCTCACCAAAGCTGCCCAGCGACCATGCTAATGGGCAACTTTCTCATCAAAAGTGCCCCATGACTGTGTTAACGGGTTGTTTTCCTCATCATAGGTGTCCGCAATCATACTAACTGGTTGTTTTCCTTACCGAAGATGCCCAACAACTATATGAAAGGGTTGTTTTGCCCACCGAAGGTGCCCAATGACTATGCCAACTGATTATTTTCTCATCGAAGCTGCCTAGTGACTGTTACAATGGGTTGTTTTCTCACCAATGATGCCTTTCGACTGTTACAATGGTTTGTTTACTTACTAAAAGTGCCCAATGACTTTGTCAACGAATATTTTTGCTCTCTAAAGGTGCCAAATAAGCATTCCAATTGGTTGTTTTTCCCACTAAAGATGTGTCAACGGGTTGTTTTACTCGCCGAAGGTTGCTAGCAACCATGCCAAATGGTTGTTTTCCTCACCGAAGGTGCCCAACGACTATGCCAACTCATTATTTTCTGATTGAAGCTACTTAGTGACTATTACACGGGTTTATTTTCTCACCAAAGATGCTTCGCTTTGGTTACAACGGGTTGTTTACTCGTCGAAAGTTCCCGATGACTGTGTCAATGAGTTATTTTAATCGCCAAACGCGCCCAACGACCATGCCAACTAGTTGTTTGTCGCAAAAGGTACCTAGCAACCTTGTTAATAGATAATTTTCCTAATGAAAGCGCCCATCGATTGTGTCAACTGGTTGTTTCCTTCACTAAAGGTGCCTAACGACATTGCCAATTGGTTGTTCTCCTCACCAAAGGTGCCCAGCAACTATGCCAAAGGTGTTTTGCCCACTGAAGGTGCCCAGCAACTAGGTAAGGTGTTGTTTTTCTCATCAAAGGTGCCTAAAACTATGTCAGCCGATTGTTTTCTGATCGAAGCTACACAGTGACCGTTACAATGGGCTATTATCTGACCAAACATGTCCAGCTACTGTTGTAATGGGTTGTTTACTCACTAAAAGGATCCATTGATTATGTCAACTAGTTGTTTTGCTCACCAACAATGCTCAGCGACCATGCCAACTAGTTGTTTTCTCATTAATGGGGTCACTGACCGTGCCAACGGATAATTTTCTTAGCGAAAGTATGCAGCAATTATATCGACGTGTTGTTTTCCTAACCAAAGGTGCCCAGCCATAATACCAACAGGTTGTTTCGCTCACTGAAGTTGCCCAGCAACCACACCAAAAGGGTTGTTTTGCTTACCGAAATTGCCGAACAATCATGCCAAGTGGTTGTTTTCTCATTGAAGCTACTCACCAAAAGTGCCCAAAAATCATTACAATGGGTTGTTTACTCCAAAAGTTGCCCAGTGACAGGGTTAATGGGTTGTTTTTGCTCACCGAAGGTGCCTAGCGACCATGCTAACTGGTTGTTCTTCTCACCGAAGGTGCCTAGTGATAATGCCAACTGGTTGTTCTTCTCACCGAAGATGCCCAGCAACTATAGCAAAAGGTTGTTTTGCTTATCGAAGATGCCTAATAACTATGCCAAGTGGTTGTTTTCTGATCAAAACCATCCGGTGACTGTTACAATGGGTTTTTTCTCACCGAAGGTTCCCATCAACCATGTTAGTGAGCTATTTTACCCACCAAAGATGGGGCAACGGATTTTTTCTCACTGAAAGTGCCTAATGATTGTGTGAATGGTTTTTTTCCTCATTGAAGGTGCCCAGTGACCATGTCAACTAGTTTTTTTCTCACCGAAGGTGCCCAACGACCATGCCAATGGGTAACTTTCTCATCGAAGGAGCCCAACGACAATGTTAACGAGTTGCTTTACTCAACGTAGATGCTTTGCGATCATGCCAACTGGTTGTTTTACTCACCTAAGGTGCCCAACAACTATGCCAATGGGTTGTTTTGGTCATCAAAGGTAGCGAACAGTCAATCCAATTGCTTGTTTTTTCATCGAAGTTGCCCTAAGACCATTATAATAGGTTGTTTTCTCATCAAGGGTACCCATTGACTGTTACAGTGTGTTGTTTAGTTACCGAATGTTCCAAGTGATAGTGTTAACAGGTTGTTTTGCTCACTGAAGGTGCCCAGCAACCATACCAATAGATTGTCTTGCTCACTGAAGGTGCCCAATAGTTATGCCAAAGAGTTGTTTTGCTCACCGAAGGTGCCCAACGACATTGTCAGCTAGTTTTTTTCTCACCAAAGGTGCCCAGCAACTATACCAATAGGCAATTTTCTCATCGAAAGTACCCAACGACCATGCTAACGGGTTGTTTCCCTCACCGTAGGTGCTCCACGATCATGCCAACTAGTTGTTTTGCTTATCAGAGGTGCTTAACAACTATGTCAAAAGGGTTGTTTTAGTCACCAAAGATGGCCAACGACCGATACAACTATTTGTTTTCTCATCGAAGCTTCCCAGTGACTATTACAATGGGTCGTCTTCGCACCAAAGGCGCCCAGCAACTATGACAACTAGTTGTTCTACTTTCCGAAGGCACTTAACAAATATGCCAAAGGATTGTTTTGCTCACTGAAGGTGTCCAACTACTATGCAAACTAAATTTTTTCTCACTGAAGGTGCCCAGCGACCATGTCAATAGGCAATTTTCTCATCAAAATTGCCCAACGACTGCGTTAACAGGCTGTTTTCCTCACCTTAGGTGCTCCGTGATCATGCGTACTAGTTGTATTGCTTACCGAAGGTGCCCAGCAACTATGCCAATGGGTTGTTTTTGTCACCGAAGGTGGCCAACGACCAATACAACTACTTGTTTCCTCGTTGAAGCTCCACAGTGATCATGATAATGGGTTTTTTCTCACTGAAGGTGCCCAACGACCATCACAATCAGCTGTTTACTCACCAAAAGTGCCTAGTGATAGTGTTAACGGGTTGTTTTGTTCTCTGATGGTGCCTAGTGACCATGCCAACTAGTTGTTCTGCCCTCCGAAGGTGCCTAAGAAATATGCCAAAAGGTTGTTCTGCCCATCACAGGTACCCAACAACCATACCAACTAGTTTTTTTCTCACCGGAGGTGCCCAGCAACTGTGCCAATGGGCAATTTTCTCATTGAAAGTGCCCAATGACTATGTTAATATGTTGTTTTCCTAACCTTAAGTGCTTAAGGATCATGCCAACTAGTTGTTTTGCTTATCGAAGGTGCCCAACAACTTTGCAAATGGGTTATTTTGGTCACCAAAGGTGGCCAACGACCAATACAACTACTTGTTTTCCCATTAAAGCATCGCAGTGATCGTGATAATGGGTTTTTTTCTCACAAAAGGTGCCCAATGCCATCACAATCTGCTATTTACTCCCTGAAAGTTCCTAGTGATAGTGTTAACGAGTTATTTTGCTCACTGAAGGTGCCTAGCGGCCATGGCAATTGGTTGTTCTGCTCTCTAAAAAAGCCTAGCAATTATGCAAAATGGTTGTTTTGCTCACTGAAGGTGCCCAACGACCATGCTATCTACTTTTTTTCTCAACGAAGGTGCGTAATGACCATGCCAATGGATAATTTTCTCATCGAAAGTGCCCAATGATAGTGTTAACGGGTTGTTTTCCTTAACGTAAGTGCTCCGTGTTCATGCCAACTAGTTATTTTGCTTACCAAAGGTGCCCAGTAACTATGACAATGGGTTGTTTTGGTCAACAAAGGTGGCCAACAACCAATTCAACTACTTGTTTTCTCATTAAAGCTCCTTAGTGATGGTGACAATGGGTTTTTTCTCACTAAAGATACCCAACAACCATTATAATGGGCTATTTACTCACTAAAAGTGCCCAATGACAGTGTTAATAGGTTGTTTTACTCACCGAAGGTGGCTAGCGACCATGCAAACTGGTTGTTCTGCACTCCGAAGTGCCCAGCAACTGTGCCAAAGTGTTGTTTTGCTCGCTGAAGGTGCCCAACAACCATGCCAACTGGTTTTTTCTCAATGAAGCTGCCTAGTAACCATTACAATGGGTTATTTTCTCACCAAAGGTGCCCAACGATCATTACAATGGGCAGTTTACTCATCAAAAGTGCCTAATGGCTATGTCAACGGTGCCTACCAAAGGTGTATTCTCACCAAAGGTGCCCAATGACCGTTAGAATAGGTTGTTTACTCACCGAAAGTGCCCAGTGACAATGTTAATGGGTTGTTCTGGTCACCGAAGGCACCACATGAGCATGCCAACTAGTTGTTTTGCTCATCGAAGGTTCCCAGTAACTAAGGAAAAGGGTTGTTTTGCTTACCAAATCTACCCAACAACTATGCCAACTGGTTGTTTTTTGATTGAAACTACCTAGTGACAAGACAATGCATTATTTTCTCACTGAAGCTGCTCATCAACCATGCTAGCGAGCTATTTTGCCCACCAATGATATGGCAATGGGTTGTTTTCTCACTAAAAGCACCCAACTACTTTGTGAACGATTTGTTTTGCTAACCGAAGATGGCCAACGACCATGTCAATTAGTTTTTTCTGACCAAAGGTGCCCAACCACAATGCTAATAGGCAATTTTCTCATCAAAAGTGCCCCATGACTGTGTTAACAGGTTGTTTTCATCGCCGTAGGTGCTCTGCAATCATGCCAACTCGCTGTTTTCCTTACCGAAGGTGCCCAACAACTTTGTCAAAGAGTTGTTTTACCCACCGAAGGTGCCCAATGACTATGCCCACTGATTGTTTTCTCATCGAAGCTGCCTAGTGACTGTTAAAATGGGTTGTTTTCTCACCAATGATGCCCTTCGACTATTACAATAGGTTGTTTACTTACTAAAAGTGCCCAATGACTGTGTCAATGAATATTTTTGCTCTCTAAAGGTGCCAAATGACCATGCCAACTAGTTTTTTTTCCCACTAAAGATGTGTCAACGGGTTGTTTTACTTGCCAAAGGTTGCTAGCAACCATGCCAAATGGTTGTTTTCCTCACCGAAGGCACCCAACGACTTTGCCCACTAAAGATGTGTCAATGGGTTGTTTACTTGTCGAAGGTTGCCGGTGACTATGTCAACAAGTTGTTTTACTCACCAAATGTGCCCAACGACCATGCCAACTAGTTGTTTTATCGCAAAAGGTACTAGCAACGTTGTTAATAGATAATTTTCCCAACGAAAGTGCCCATCGATTGTGTCAACAGGTTGTTTCCTTCACTGAAGGTACCCAATGACCTTGCCAACTGGTCGTTCTCCTCACCGAAGGAGCCCAGCAACTATGCCAAAGGTGTTTTGCCTACTGAAGGTGCCCAGCAACTAGGCTAAGGTGTTGTTTTGCTCACCAAAGGTGCCAAAAAACTGTGTCAGCTGATTGTTTTCTGATCGAAGCTACACAGTGGCCTTTACAATAGGCTATTATCTGACCAAACATATCCATCTACTGTTACAATGGGTTGTTTACTCACCAAAAGGGTCCAGTGATTGTGTCAACGTGTTGTTTTCCTCACCGACGGCGCTCAGCAACTATGCCAACTAGTTGTTTCTCATTGACGATGCCACCGACCGTGCCAACGGATAGTTTTCTTAGCAAAAGTGTGTACCAATTATGTCAACGGGTTGTTTTCCTCACTAAAGGTGCCCTGCCATAATACCAACAGGTTGTTTTGCTCACCAAAGTTGCCCAGCAACCACACACCAGTAGGGTTGTTTTGATTGCCAAAAGGGTCAAAAAACCATGCCAAGTGGTTGTTTTCTCATTGAAGCTACCTGGTGACCATTACAATGATTTGTTTTCTCACCAAAGGTGCCCAACAATCATTACAATGGGTTGCTTACTCACAAATGGGGCCCAGTGACAGTGCTAATGGGCTGTTTTTCTCACCAAAGGTGCCTAGCAACCATACTAACTGGTTGTTCTTCTCACCAAAGGTGCCTAGCGATATTGTCAATTGGTTGTTCTTCTCACCGAAGATGCCCAGCAACTATAGCAAAGGGTTGTTTTGCTTATCGAAGATGCCTAACGACTATGCCAAGTAGCTATTTTCTGATCAAAACTACCCAGTGACTGTTACAATGGGTTGTTTTCTCACCGAAGGTTCCCATCAACCATATTAGTGAGCTATTTTACCCACCAAAGATGTGGCAACAGATTTTTTGTGAAAGTGCCCAATAACTGTGTGAATGGTTTTTTTTCCTCACCGAAGGTGCTCAGTGACCATGTCAACTAGTTTTTTTCTTACCGAAGGTGCCCAACGACCATGCCAATAGGTAACTTTCTCATCGAAGGTGCCCAACGACAATTTCAATGGGTTGCTTTCCTCACCGTAGATGTTTTACGATTATGCCAACTGGTTGTTTTGCTCACCTAAGGTGCCCAACAACTATTCCAATTGGTTATTTTGGTCATTGAAGGTAGCCAACGGTCAATCCAATTGTTTGTTTTCTCATCAAGTTGCCCAGAGACCTTATAATTGGTTGTTTTCTCACGAAGGGTACCCATTGACCGTTACAGTGCATTGTTTACTTATCAAACGTTCCGAGTGATTGTGTTAACGGGTTGTTTTCCTCACTGAAGGCGCCCAGCAACCATACCAACAGATTGTTTTGATCACTGAAGGTGCCCAACAATTATGCCAAAGAGTTGTTTTGTTCACCGAAGGTGCCCAGCAACTATGCCAACAGGTAATTTTCTCATCGAAAGTGCCCAACGACCATGTCAACGGGTTGTTTCTCTCACCGTAGGTGCTCCACGATCATGCCAACTAGTTGTTTTGCTTACCGGAGGTGCTTAGCAACTATGCTAAAGGGTTGTTTTAGCCACCAAAGGTGGCCAACGACTAATATAGCTACTTGTTTTCTCATTGAAGCTTCCCAGTGACTATTACAATGGGTCGTCTTCGCACCAATGGTGCCCAACGATTGTTACAATCGGTTGTTTAATCACTAAAAGTGCCTAGTTATAGTGTTAACTAGTTGTTTTGCTCACAAAAGGTGCCCAGTGACCATGCCAACTTGTTGTTCTACTCACCCAATGCACCCAACGATCATGCCAACTGATTATTCTGCTGACCATAGGTGCCCAGCAACTATGCCAAAGGGTGTTTCGTCCACCAAAGGTGCCAACTAGCTGTTTTCTCATCGAAGTTGCCTAGCGACCATTATAATGGACTGTTTTCTCACCAAAGTTGTTGATCAACTATTACAATGGGCTGTTTATTCATCGAAAGTGCTCAGTGACTATGTCAACGACTTTTTTTTGTCCACTGCAGGGGCCTAATGTCCATGCCAATGGGTTGTTTTCCCCACCAAAGATGTGACCACAGGTTGTTTTCTCACCGAAGGTGCCCATCAACCATGCTAGCGAGCTATTTTGCCCACCGAAGATATGTCAATGGGTTATTTTCTTACTTAAAGTTCTCAACGATTGTGTGAACAGGTTGTTTTGCTCATCGAAGGAGCCCAGCAACCATGTTAACCAGTTTTTTTCTCACTAAAGGTGCTTAGCAGCCACATCAATGGGCAATTTTATTATAGAAAGTGCCCAAAAACTGTGTCAACGGGTTGTTTTCCTCAACATAGGTGCTCCGTGATCATGCCAATTGGTTGTTTTTCTCAGCTAAAATGTCCAACAACTATGCCAAAGGGTATTTCGATCACCAAAGATGGCCAACAACTAATCCAACTACTTGTTTTCTCATCGAAGTTATCCAGTGACCGTTATAATGGGTTGTTCTCCCACCAAAGGTGCCCAATGACCGTTATAGTGGGCTGTTTACCTACTGAAAGTTCCTAATTATAGTGTTAACGATTTGTTTTGCTCACCGAAGGTGCCCAACGAACATCTCAACTAGTTTTTTTCTCACCGAAGGTGCCTAGTGATCAAGCCAATGGGTAATTTTCTCATCAAAAGTGCCCAACGACTTTATTAATGGGTTGTTTTGCTCACAATAGGTGCTCTATGATCATGCCAACTAGTTATTTTGCTTATCGAAGGTGCCCAGTAACTATGCCAATGGGTTGTTTTGGTCCCTGAAGGCGACCAACGACTAATACAACCACTTGTTTTCTCATCGAAGCTCCCCAGTGACAATGATAATGGGTTTTTTCTCACTAAAGGTGCCCAGTGACCAGTAAAATGGCCTGTTTATTCACTGAAAATGCCCAGTGAAAGTGTTAATGGGTTGTTTTGCTCATCGAAGTTGCCTACTGGCCATGTCAACTAGTTGTTCTGCACATCGAAGGTATCCAGCAGCTATACCAAATGATTGTTTTGCTCAACGAAGGTGCCCGATGACCATACCAACTAGTTGTTTTGTCATTAAAGCCACCTTGTGACCTTTATAATGGGTTGTTTTCTCACCAAAGGTGCACAAAAATCGTTACAATGGGCTATTTATTCATTGAAAGTGCCCAGTAATTGTGTCAACGATATGTTTTGCTCACTGAAGGTGCCTAGCGACCATGTCAATTGGTTGTTTTTCCCACCAAAGATGTGCCCACGGACTGTTTTCTCACTAAAGGTTTCCATCAACCACACTAGTGGGCTGTTTTAGTCTCCAAAGATGAAGCAATGGGTTATTTTCTCACTGAAAGTGCCCAATGACTGTGTGAATAGGTTGTTTGGCTCACCGAAGGTGCCCAGTGACCATGTCAACTAGTTTTTTTCTCCCCAGCTTTGCCCAACGACTATGTCAATTGTTAATTTTCCCATCTAAAGTGCCCAACAACTATGTCATTGGGTTGTTTCCCTCACTGTAGGTGCTCTGCGATCATGCCAATTGGTTGTTTTGTGTACCAAAGGTGCCCAACATCTAGGCCAAAGGTTTTTTTGGTCATCAAAGGTGGCCAACGACCAATCAAACTACTTGGTTTCTCAACAAAGCTACGCAGTGATCGTTATAATGGGTTGTTTTCTCACCAAAGGTGCCAAATGACGATTACAATGGGTGTTTACTCACCAAAATTGCCCAGTGATAGTGTTAACGGGTTGTTTTGTTCACTGAAGGTGCGCAACGACCATGCCAGTTGGTTGTTCTACTAGCCGAAGGTGCCCAACAACTAGGGCAAAGGGTTGTTTTGCTTACCAAAGGTGCCTAACGAGTGTGCCAACTAGTTGTTTTCTGATCAAAACTACCCAGTGACTGTTACAATGGGTTGTTTTCTCACAGAAGCAGCCCATCACTTATGCTAGCGAGCTATTTTGCCCACCAAAGATGTGGCAATGGGTTGTTTTCTCACTGAAAGTGCCCAAAAATCGTCTAAACGGTTTATTTTGCTCACCGAAGGTGCCCAACGAGCATATCAACTAAATTTTTTTCATCGAAGGTGCACAGTGACCTTCCCAAAGGGTAACTTTCCCATCGAAAGTACCCAACAATCATGTCAATAGGTTGTTTTCCTTATCGTAGGTGCTCCACAATCATGCCAATTGGTTGTTTTGCTCACCTAAAGTACCCAACAACTATGTCAAAGGGTTGTTTCAATCACTAAAGGTGGCCACGAATAATCCAATTGCTCGCTTTCTTATCGAAGTTGCCCAGTGATAGTTATAAAGGGTTGTTTTCTCACTAAAGGTGCCCAATGACCATTACAGTGGGCTATTTACTCACCGAACGTTACTGGTGACAGTGTTAACAGGTTGTTTTGCTCATCGAAGGTGCCCAGTGACCATGTGAAGAGGTTGTTCTACTCATCAAATGTGCCCAGCAATTATGCCAAAAGGGTTGTTTTGCTCAATCAACGTGCCCAATGACCATGCCAACTAGTTTTTTTCTCACTGAAGGTGCCCACTGGTTGTGTCGAAGGGCAATTTTCTCATCAAAAGTTCCCAACCACCATATTGAAGGGTTATTTTCCTCATTGTAGGTGCTCCGCGATCATGCCAATTAGTTGGTTTACTTACCAATGGTACCCAACGACTATGTTAAAGGATTGTTTTAGTTACTGAAGGTGGCCAACGACCAATACAACTACTTATTTTCTCATTGAAGCTTCCCAATGACTATTATAATGGGTTGTTTTCTCACCAAAGGTGCCCAACGACCATTGTAATCAGCTGTTTACTCACTGAAAGGGCCTAGTGATATTATTAATAATTTTTTTGCTTACCGAAGGTGCCCATTGACCATGCCAATAGGTTGTTGTATTCATCAAAAGTGCCCATCATTCATGCCAACTGGTTGTTTTGCTCACCAAAGGTTGCTTTGCTCATCAAAGGTGCTTAACCACTATACCTACAAGCTGTTTTCTCATCAAAGCTGCCTAGCGACCGTTACAGTCGGTTATTTACTAACCAAAGGTGCCCATAGACCATTACAATAGGTTGTTTACTCACTGAAAATGCCTAGTGACTGTGTCAACAAATTGTTTTGGTCACTAAAGGTGCCCAACGACTATGTCTGCTGGTTGTTTTATCCATGAAAGATGTGACCATAGACTGTTTTCTCACCGAAGGTGCTCATCAACCATGCTGGCGAGCTATTTTGCACACAAAAGATGTGGCAATGGGTTATTTTCTCACTAAAAGTGCCCAACGACTGTGCGAACAGGTTGTTTTGCTCATCGAAGGTGCCCAGCAACCATGTCAACTAGTTTTTTTCTCAATGAAGGTGCCCTGCGACCGTGCCAATGGGCAATTTTCTTATAAAAAGTGCCCAAATTTTGTGTTAATGGGTTGTTTTGCTTACCGTAGGTGCTCCACGATCAAGCCAATTAATTGTTTTGCTTGCTGAAGGTGCCCAGTAACTATGCCAAATTGTTGTTTTTGTCACTAAAGGTAGCCAACGACAACTACTTGTTTTCTCACCAAAGGTATCCATCGACCATTACAATCAGCTGTTTAGTCACCAAAAGTGCCTAGTGACATTATTAAGAAGTTGTTTTGCTCACCGAAGGTGCCCATCGACTATGCCAACTAGTTGTCCCACTCATCAAAGGTGCCTAGTGATCATGCCAACTGGTTGTTTTCCTCACCGAAGGTGACCAGAAACTATGCCAAAGGGTTGTTTTACTCACCAAAGGTGCTTAACGACTACGCCTACTAGCTATTTTCTCATCTAAACTGCCTAGTGTCAACGAATTGTTTTGCTCACTAAAGGTGCCCAACGACTATGTCAACTGGTTGTTTTATCCACCCAAGATGTGACCATAGACTGTTTTCTCACGAAGGTGCCCATCAACCATGCTAGCGAGCTATTTTTCCCACCAAAGTTGTCGCAATGGGTTGTTTTCTCAGTTAAAGTGCCCAACGACTGTGCGAATAGGTTGTTTTGCTCATCGAAGGTCCCCAGTAACCATGTCAACTAGTTTTTTTCTCACTAAAGGTGCCTAGCGACTGTGTCAACAGGCATTTTTTTATCAAAAGTCCCAAAAATAGTGTTAATGGGTTGTTTCCCTCACTGTAGGTGTTCCACGATTAGGCCAAGTAGTTGTTTTGCTTACCGAAGGTGCCCAGCAACTATGCCAAACTGTTGTTTTAGTCACCGAAAGTGGTCAAAGACCAATACAATTATTTTTTTCTCATGGAAGTTTCCCAGTGACTGTTATTATAAGTTGTTTTCTCACCAAAGATGCCCAATGACCATTAAAATTTAATGTTTATTCATCGAAAGTGCCCAGTGACAGTGTTAAAGAGTTGTTTTGCTCACCAAAGGTGCCCAGCAACCATGCTAACTGGTCGTTCTACTCATCAAATGAGCCTAACGATCATGCCAACTGATTGTTTTGCTCACCATAGGTGCCTAGCAACTATGCTAAAGGGTTGTTTTTCGCACCGGAAGGCGCCCAAAGACTATGCCAACTAGCTGTTTTCTCATCGAAGCTATCTAGCGACCACTACAATGGACTATTTTCTCAAAAAAAGTGCCCATTGACTGTTACAATGGGATGTTTACTCATTGAAAGCGCCCAATGAATGTGTCAACAAATTGTTTTGCTCAATGAAAGTGCCCAACGACCATGCCAACTAGTTGTTTCACCCACAAAAGATGTGACCATGGGGTGTTTTCTCACGAAAGGTGCCTATCAACCATGTTAGCGAGCTATTTTGCCCACAAAAGATGTGGCATTTGGTTGTTTTCTCACTTAAAGTGCCCAACAACTATGCGAATAGGTTTTTTTTCTCATCAAAAGTGCCTAGCGACAGTGCCAATGGGTAATTTTCACATAGAAAGTGCCTAAAAATTGTGTCAACGGGTTATTATCCTCACCGTAGGTGCCCTGTGATCATGCTAACTGGTGTTTTGCTCACCTAAATTGTCCAAAAACTAAGCCAAAGGGTTGTTTTGGTCACCAAAGATGGCTAACGACAAATCTAACTGCTTGTTTTCTCATCAAAGTTGCCCAACGATCGATATAGTTGTTTTCTCACCAAAGGTGCCCAAGGACTGTTACAGTGGGCTATTTACTCACCAAAAGTTCTTAGTGATAGTATTAACAGGTTTTTTTGCTCACTGAATGTGCCCAGAGACTATGGAAACTAGTTGTTCTGTTCATCGAAGGTGCCTAACAATTATGCCAAAGGGTTGTTTTGCTCACCAAAGGGGACCAACGATTATGCCAACTAGTTTTTTTCTCACCGAAGGTGCCCAGCGACTAAGCCAATGGGCAATTTTCTTATTGAAAGTGCTCAATGACTGTGTTAATGGTTTGTTTTCCTCACCGTAGGTGCTCCGTGATCATGCCAACTGGCTGTTTTGCTTACCGAAGGTGCCTAGTAACTATGCTAATGGGTTGTGTTGGTCATCAAAGGTGGCCAACGATCAGTACAACCGCTTGTTTCCTCATCGAAACTCCCCAGTGATTGTGATAATGGTTTCTTATTAAAGGTACCCGACTACCATTACAATGGGTTGTTTACTCACTGAATGTTCCCAATGACAATGTTAATGAGCTGTTTTGCTCACCGAAGGTTCCTAGTGACCATGCCAATTGGTTGTTCTACACATCGAAGGTGCCCAGCAACTGTGCCAAAAGATTGTTTTGCTCGCTGAAGGTTCCCAATATCCATGCCAACTTGTTTTTTCTCATTGAAGCCACCTAGTGACTATTACAATAGGTTGTTTTCCTACCAAAGGTGCCCAGTGATCATTGCAATGGGTTGTTTACTCAATGGAAGAGCCCAATGACTTTGTCAACGATTTGTTTTGCTCATCAAAGGTGCCTAGCAACCATGTCAATTGGTTGTTTTGCCTACAAAAGATGTGCCCAAGGACTATTTTCTCGCCGAAGGTTTCCATCAACCATACTAGCTAGCTATTTTGACCTCCAAAGATGTGGCAATGGGTTGTCTTCTAACTTAAAGTGCCCAACGACTGTGTGAACGAGTTGTTTTGCACACTGAAGGTGCCCAGTGACCATGTCAACTAGTTTTTTTCTCACTGAATTTGCCCAGCGACTATGCCATTCAGCAATTTTCTTGTCGAAAGTGCCCAAAGATCGTGTTCACGGGTTGTTTTCCTCACCATAGAGGTTCTGTGATCATGCCAACTAGTTGTTTTGCTTATAGAAGGTGCCCAGCAACTATGCCAAAGGGTTGTTTTAGTCATGTTTTCTTATGGAAACTTCCCAATGACTATTATTATGGGTTGTTTTCTAACCAAAGTGACCAACGACTGCTACAATCGGCTGTTTACTCACCGAAAGTGCTTAATGATAGTGTTAACAAGTTGTTTTGCTCACCAAAACTGCCCAATTACCATGCCAACTGGTTGTTCTACTCACCGAAGGTGCTCGATGATCATGCCAACAGGTTGTTCTACTCACTGAAGGTTCCCAGAACCTACACCAAAGGGTTTGTTTGTTCACCGAAGGTGGCCAGTAGACATGCGACCATTTTTACTGGCTGTTTTTTCATCGAAGTTGCCTAGTGATCGTTACAATAGGTTGTTTTCTAACCAAACGTGCCCATCGATCATTACAGTTAGTTGTTTACTCACAGAAAGTGCCTAGTGACTCTGTCAATAAATTGTTTTGCTCACTGAAGGTGTCAATGACCATGCCAACTAGTTGTTTTGCTCACCAAAGATGTGACCACATATTGATTTCTCACCAAAGGTGCCCATCAATCATGCCAACGAGCTACTTTTCCTACCAAAGGTGTGGGAATGGGTTGTTTTCTAACTTAATGTGCCTAACAACTGTGTGAACAGGTTGTTTTGCTTATCGATGGTGCCCAGCAACAATGCCAACTAGTTTTTTCTTAATTAAAGTGCTTAGCCACTGTGCCAATGGCCAATTTTCTTATAGAAAGTGCCCAAAAACTACGTAAGTGGGTTGTTTTCCTCATCGTAGGCGCTCCGTGATCATGCCAACTAGTTGTTTTGTTCATCTAAAATGGCTAACAACCATGCCAAAGGGTTGTTTTGGTCACCGGAGGTGGCCAACAACCAATACAACCACTTGTTTTCTCATCGACGCTCCACAGTGACTGTGATGATAGGTTTTTTCTCATTAAAGGTGCCCAACGACGGTTGCAATGGGCTGTTTACTCACCAAAAGTGTCCCATAACTGTCAACGAATTGTTTTGTTCACTGAAGGTGCCCAACAACCATGCCAACTGGATGTTTTGCCCACCAAAGATGTAAGCACGGGCTGTTTTCTCACTGAAGGTGCCTATCAACCATGTTAGCGAGCTATTTTGCCAACCAAAGATGTGGCAATGGGTTGTTTTGTCATTTAAAGTGCCCAATGATTGTGTGAGTGTGTTCTTTTGCTCATCGAAGGTGCCCAGCAACTATGTTAACTAGTTTTTTTCTCACTAAAGGTGCCCAGTGATTATGCCAATGGGCAATTTTCTTATAAAAAGTGCCCAACAACTGTGTCAACGGGTTCGTTTCTCATCGTAAGTGCTCCGCGAACTAGTCAACTAGTTGTTTTGCTCACTTAAGGTACCCAACAACTATGCCAAAGGGTTGTTTTTGTCACCGAAGGCGGCCAACGACTAATCCAACTGCTTATTTTCTCACCCAAACTGCCTAGTCACTATTATAATAGGTTGTTTTCTCATTAAAGGCAGCGAATGTTATAATGAGATGTTTACTCACTGAAAGTGCCCAGTGATAGTGTTAACGATTGTTTTGCTCACCGAAGGTGCCTAGCGACCATGCGAACTAGTTGTTTTGCACGTCAAAGGTGCCCAGCAATGTGCCAAAGGGTTGTTTTGCTCACCGAAGGTGCCCAATGACCATGTCAACTGGTTGTTTTCTCATTAAAGTTACCAAGTGACCGTTACAATTGATTGTTCTCTCACCAAAGTTACCCAACGATCACTATATTGGGCCGTTTACTCATCGAAAGTGTCCAGTGACTATGTGAATGATTTTTTTGCTTATCGAAGGTGCTTAGCGATCATGCCAACTGGTTGTTTTTCCCACCAAAAATGTGTCCACAAACTATTTTCTCACCAAAGGTTTCCATCAACCATACTAGTTGGCTATTTTGGCCTCTAAAGATGTAGCAATGGGTTGTTTTCTCACTGAAATTGCCCAACAACTGTGTGAACAGGTTGTTTTGCCCACCGAAGGTGCTCAGTGACCATGTCAACTAGTTTTTTTCTCACCGAAAGTGCCCAACGACTGTGCCAATGGTTAATTTTCTCATCGAAGCTGCCCAACGATCATGTCAATAGGTTATTTTTCTCATTGTAGTTGGTTCGCGATCATGCCAACTGTTATTTTAACTAACCGAAGGGGTCCAACATCTTTACCAAAAGGTTATTTTGGTCATTGAAGGTGGCGAACGACCAATCCAACTGATTGTTTTCTTATCGAAGCTGTCTAGTGATTATTATAGTGGGTTGTTTTCTCACCAAAGGTGCCCATTGACAGTGTTAAGGGGTTGTTTTGCTCATCAAAGGTGCCCAGTGACCATGCCAACTGGTCGTTCTACTCATCAAAGGTGCCCAACAATTAAGGTAAAGGGTCGTTTTGCTTATTAATAGTTCTAACGACTGTGCCAACTAGTTTTTCTTTGATCGTAACTACCCGGTGACTATTACAATGTGTTGTTTTCTCACTTAAGGCACCCATCAACCTTGTTAGCGATCTAATTGGCCCACCAAAGATGTGGCAATGGTTTGTTTTCTCACTGAAAGTGCCCAATGACTGTGTGAACGGTTTGTTTTTCTCACCAAAGATGGCCAATGACCATGTCAAGCAGTTTTTTTCTCACTGAAAGTGCCCAATGACTGTGCCAATGGGTAACTTTCTCATCGAAGATCCCAATGATCACGTCAAAGGGTTGTTTTCCTCACTGTAAGTGCTCTGCGATCATGCCAACTGGTTGTTTTACTCACCTAAAGTGCTAAACAACTATTCCAAAGGGTTGTTTTGGACATTGAAGGTGGCCAACGACTAATACAACTTGTAACACCCCATTACCCTAGGGTACGCACCGGAACGCCCGTAGGTCATTCCGATACATATCCTAAAATAAGGGAGCGCTACGTGCGATCACTATAGAACTCCACATGGCATCACATACATTTAAATAATAAAACCAGTAATTGTAAATTACAAGATTTTTAAAACCAAAATCTTCTTTTTTTCATTACTCAAAACAACAGTTTTATACATCGAATGTACAGTCTGTACATACAGAAAACCTAATACAGATACTAT
>JAOTAY010069298.1:0-17333 GCA_025629805.1 Erythroxylum baracoense | reverse complement strand
GTTATTAATATTATATAATAATATTATTACTATTCTTATTATTATTAATTTTCTACTTATTATTAACTTTATTATTTTTATTAATGTTATTATTGTTTATTATTATTATTATTGTTAATGATGATGATGATGATGATAATAATAATAATAATAATAATAATAATAATAATGATGATGATGATAATAATAATAATAATTATTATTATTATTATCATCATCATCATCATCATCATCATCATCATTATTATTATTATTATTATTATCATCATCATCATCATCATCATCAAGAAGAAACTTGACAAAAGGAGTAGCTGAAAAGGGGTTGAAGCAAGACTAGTGAAATAGCCTTTTTAAGCACACTGATTTCTGCCTGAGAAAATAATACTTAGGGCATGAATTTTTTTCAGAGGAAAAAACCTTACGTGGCAGCAGGGTTATCATGAGCAATAAGCGTTGACAACATCCTTCTCCTATACACTGGACAGTCTATTGCTAACGACTCAATACTCAACCATGCCCATATGCTAGTTGAAGCCATTCTTACCTTATTGGCGATAAATCCCAAAAGACACAGCTCCAACGTTAGGTAGTATCATGTGCTTAATTGGACTGTACCTGCTTCTAGGTCCTCTCTCGGTTGAGCTAGTTCTCTTTTCAATCTTTCTTCACAGAACAGAAACATAAGGCGAACTTCAAGCTGGAGATCGAAAAAAGCAGTTCAAAGAAGTTGCTTCGCTTCTCTTCTTACCGTCGATCTACAAACCTTTTAGTTGATATCTCTTTCAGTTTTACTTTCTCTTTCTCTACTAATGCTAGTTGCTTCTGCTTCCTCTACCTCTACCTCTGTTGCTTCTAAGTCAGGCTAACTACCCTATCCCTTCAATCTTGCTGCTGATTCTCTTGTAGCTTATTCTCCAGTTTCGATGGGATCCCTGTTTTGCACTCCTCTTTTAGAGCTCTTTGCCTCCTAAACTTAAGAGCTGGTTTCTTCCTTTCCTAAGTCGAGCTAGCTTCATAACACCTATCCCCAGATCAATAGGAACTGGAAATAGATTCTCCTTCAGGCTTACCACTTTTAAAGGTCGGGATGTTTGTTTACAACTTGTTCATTTCTCGTTTCACTGCTAACCTCGTTAGTCAATCAGTTGGAAGGTCCTTACCTTCGGTTGAGTACTCAATTTCCTAAGCTCTCGGATATCTAAACCCAAAACAATTTCGCTCTACTGCCTACCACCTCAACTATAGTTTTTGCCTATAAAGAGTTGGCCTATGAGAGGTTTTTTTTTCTATATCATAGACATAAGTCGAGGGGTATCCAGTCACTTTCACATTTGAACTAACTTAACCTTCCTCTTTTTTGGTAGAAGAGTGATCTGCTCGGTAGTGATAAGTGCTCTCTTACAGCTCTTAAAATTATTTTTAGAATCTCCTCCTTTTTTAGTCGCCACTCCGTGCAAGCACTGCAAACCTTAGATAAGATAATGAAAAGGGAGATACTGACTCGCGTTGAAGAAAAGAATGGCACTCCATCCATACTTCTTCTACTAACAGTAGCTACCAACAGGAAGACAAAGACAAGAGTGAATATCACTGGCCTTCACCTTCACTTACTAAAAGGAAGAGAACTAGCAGCATGTACTAACTGGCCTTCCATCAACCTCCTTTATCCAACTGGTATTATAGAAATTACTTTGAGAGAGGATATTCTCAATCGGTGAAGCCTCCTTGCCCCATAACAATCTTATTACCATCATCAACATCCTTGTTCAATAAAACCCTTAGGGGAGCTAATCAAGAAGTACTATGAACATAATGCCACATCTTATCTTCTACCAATTCCTTACATACCAAAGAAAATTAATAATAATAAGGAATTTAATAATAATAATAATAATAATAATAATAATAATAATAATAATAATAAGGATATTTTGGTCTTTTGTTGGCTATTCCTTTGTCATTCTAAGTTTATATTTTCAAACCAAACATTGGCATAGAAATTTTTTAACAGTAAACCAAACAAAGTAATACCCATTCCATTCTATTCCTCATCTTTTCAATTCCTAAGAATAACTATTCTATTCCTTATATATTCTATTTCTTGAACCAAACAGGTTGTTAAGGTTATCTAGTCTATAGCTTAATAGTAATGAAGATAAAGTTGAGTCTGAAACATAATATGATAGATTACTAACTATAAGAGCTTGAGCCATAGTAGCATTGGGTGTAATTATAGCCCTTAGAGGAGCGACTTCCTCTTTTAGCTCCAAAAATCTAAGCAGAGTTTAGTTATCATGCCAAAATGAGGTATACATATCATTTCCGCTAATAATGATTTACTGATTTTGCTTCTCATTTTGAACATGAATTTCATAAGGGCTGAAGCACTATCAGGCAACTTAACAGTTTAGATGTTTTAGTTTTTCATATAGGAGGCACGAATCCATCTAACTTATAATGCTTGCTTTTCCTATAAAAACCTCCTGAATCTTTTAGCTAGAAGGATTGAGTTAACTATTTTCACTAAATGTATATCTAGTCCACCCTAGTCCCTTGGTTTACAGACTTCAACTAACTCACCTTATTCTTGGTTTCTTTCTTACAAATATTAGACCATGAGTATCTTTTGAGTATTCTTTTAATTTCTTGAACTATTGCTTATAGAAATACAAGATGAGAGGCTCAATATATGCTCATAAAGTTATGGAATAAGCTTACTAGTTGGCATATACTAGTTAGAGCTAGTGCCCTGAGCTCTAACTTTCTATTCTTCTCTTAATTTTCTCAAGTAGACATTTAAAGTCAGAATATACAAGTTTGGTACATGAAATTGGAACTCCTAAGTGTTTAACTGGAAATTGAGCCTCCCTAATTCCAATGATAACTAATATTCTCGTAACCTAGCTACTTGCACTGATTGAGACAAATATATTGGATTTTTCACTATTTATATATATGCATAACATCTTGTTAAAAAGCTTTAGTGATTTCATGATTGAGGATATCAAGCAGACATCTACTTTAGAGAAAAAAAAACATCATTAGTAAATTCTAGATTGATTACTTTCAACCTTTTTCATTTGAAGTGGAATCCAAAAGCATTACTCTTCTTAGCAACCCTTTTCAATAACCTCTTCAGTATTTCCATCACTAAGGAGAGTAGATAGGGGGAAATGGGTTCCCTTATCTAATAACCCTAGGAGCTTATATAGGTTTAAAAGGCTCCCTATTAATCAGATTCTATAAAACGCATTGATCAATCTAATCAATGAAGATGTCAGAAAAGTTAAATGCTCTTAATGTGTTAACAATGAACCTCAAATTTATTATATCATAAGCTTTGTAGAAGTTAATTTTAAGGGTACAATGTTTACATGAAGTTTAGAAAAATTGGTAAAGATATTAATTTTCCTTCATCATTGTTGTTATTCAGTTTCTGTCGACTCTTGCTAAGATAATTAGAACATTAATAAAGATAAGATTTGTGATACCCCATCTTTGTGCTTATAATCAAACTTAAAATGCTTAGTTATTTCTATAATTCTCTTCAAAATTTTGTTAAAAGCTTCCATGATAAGAGCAAAAATGTTTGGTGAGGTTAGATCTCCTTGTCTAATGCCTTTAGAACTCTTGAATGTCTTGTGGGATCACTATTAATAAGTATATTGAATTTGGGAGTAGTAAAACACAATTTCATTCATTATGTGAAAATTTTTGGGAACTCTAAAGCTTTCATAATATTACAAAGGAAAGTCTAATCTACATTGTCATATGCCTTGTTCAAATCCAATTTTAGTACATAATTCTTTCCATCTTTGCTGCTAAAATATCCCTTCATCAATTTTTACATAAGTAGAATGTTATCACCCATCCCTTTACCTAGTATGTAAGCCCCTTCTGTAATGTTAACATGATTTAGAACTTCCTTGAGCCTATTTGCCAAGATCTTTGTTATAATTTTGTAAATGGAGTTGCAACAAGCAATAATTATAAAGTCACTAAAATGTTTCTATTCTTTACCTTTATGCATTAGAGTGATGAAATTTCTATTAATATCTTATGCACTCTCCTCTTTTAAATAATTCAAGTACAACATCATGTACTATATCTTTTATAATTGGCCAAGTTTTAATGACGAACAACATGTTGAAACCATCTAGCCCTAATGCTTTACATTGTTTAAGATTTTAACCACCTAATCAATCTCTTACTTGGATGATAGTTTACACAGAATTTTTGCCTCTTGTGTATAGATGCAACCTTCTATGATATTCTTCATCAAATTAACTAAGGACTGAGTATTAGTGGCAGAATTCATATTACTATAAAAATATTCATAGGCATCTTCAAGAAATAGCTCCTGTTTAGTGATGGATTGGTTATTTATCACCAAACTAAAAATTTTATTGAAACATTTCTTGATATATGGAAAAAAAGATGATCCCCTGTCACCACCCTTTAACCATTTTATCCAGGATCTTTGTTTCATTAAGGAGTGATCATATGATAAAGCCTATGATAGGTTATATTTCTATAAATTTCATTATAAACTAAGCTTAGTGGCCTCTTTACAGTTGTTACAAGATGATGCATATTACCTACATTCTCTTTAAATAATTATTTGAGAATATTTTTAAGTAATTTGATTCTTTGCACATATTTATGTTGTTTAGGACCATGAAATTTAGCACTGACACTAAGCCATAAGGCATCTTCAAATCGTAATACATCAATAAGAATTTTGTTAAATATAAAAAGTATCTTAACACTTATAGAATCTGTAATGATGATGAATGGTGAATGATTAGAAAGACAAGTATTACAGAACATTGTGTAGTTGTTTGGAAATTATTGAAACCACTCCAGATTAGCTAAACTTCGATCTAGTTTTTTCTTCATGAGGCTATCTCCTTGTTGCTTACTGGTCTATGTAAAGAAATTTCCCCCGAAAGGAACATCAGAGACTTAAATATTTGAGAGATATTATCTTAGATTCAAATAAAGAACCTTAGCTATAATTAGAACCTTCAACTTCATCTGGCGTTCGAATTGATATTTTTAGCTGGTTACCATAGCAATTCTGTGTAACTAGATAGCCTCTTACTCCCATCCCATATCTAATTTCTCTTATGTATATTATTGTGAGCATATATGAAAGAAATTTGGCAAGATATCTTTACGGTTTTAAATAATACCTCAACATGTATTAATTGATCTGTGATGCAAAAAGCGAAAACTTCAATAGAATTGCTATTGTATTATACCAAAATTCTACCATTTAGATGTTGATAATAGTTTTTGACTTCCCTCTAATTGCTTCTGATCATTTTTAGGAGAACAAAATTTTCTACTTTGATTCTGGATTCCATAACAGCCATTATATCAAGCTTATTTCAACAGTGAAATTTTTATTACTAACTTCTTGGTAGGAGCGTTTGCTCCTCTAATATTCCATACAACAATCTTCATATTTTGTTGTTTTAAATATTTTTTTCCTTCATACTCGATTTCCTTCTCAGCACATTGTTAAATTCTTTCTTAAGCATAATGTCGTCAAGCATTTCTTCTGTCCCCTTAACAACCTACTTCTCATAATTTTCCAACATTAGGGTAACATAGTTTCCTTTAGCTATGTTTTAATCGACTAATTTAGTACTATGTTCTACCACTTCATCATGTATTATTAACTCATTTTCCCCTTTTTCATTTACAAAATTATTTCGAGCTTTCTCCACTTTAAGATCTATTTTTCTAGTTTGGTTAAGCACTTCAATCTTACTCAAATCTTCATATAAGCCTATCTTGAACTTCCTCCCAGTAGGAATCCATTTTAGTTTTGGTTTCTCAATGCTAGGCTTCCGAGCATAGGTTACTTTCAGGCTATCCTCCATAGTCTCAAGCTATTCATTCAATCTTACAATGGGAATTACATCAAGAAAATGAGTCATTGAGCTTAACAACACACAAAAATGTGTAAAGTTAATATTGGAAACCTTAGCTGTCATGTGATCCATACATATTATCTTACTAATATAGCTTGCAAGATAACTTAATCCACTAGTTATCTAGTAATTTAAAAGGACTCTATGTATTCATATCTATATAGGTATGTCCTCCTGTTTAAGTTCTTTAATTTTTAGCCTAAGTATCCATATCTGAAGTAGTAAAGGCTTGTTTTGAACATGCCAGGGCCCTACTTCGAGTACCTTGATTACAATTTCTTTACATGAAAATTTAAAGAAAAATGTATCATCATTATTGACTAAAATATCCATCAAACCATGGTGATAGCATGTCGTATCACTACATAAAATAAACTATACCTACTACTATAGCAGTGGAGAGTCTAGGTCGATCCCACAAATAGTGTATGTGAAGCCTTTGAAATGAAATTAAATAGTGTTTAGGTTTTGAGGGGATGGTTTATTGAATAAGAAAATAAAATGAAACTAAAGTAGTAAAGACAAATTAAAGAAAACATGCAAAAATGATGAAAAATGATGAATGCGTTAGGGTCCCAATTCTTTGGTTCAATCTTGGCTTACACCCAATTAAATATATTTCATTAAATTGTTTTATTCACGTGTCTCTTTCAACTATTGGTCATAGATTAACACCAAACTCTATTAATCCCAGTTTTTCCTTAGGTCATAGTTAATTAAGAAGAGCTCGTTAATTAACCCTAGTACGTTTATATCTCTTACGAGGAATAATAGGCTACTATTAGATAACCTAAGAGACGCTCCCTAAGTTTAATTGGATAGCTGCCTTATAAATGAGAAAAGCAGATCAATCTAAGCAATAATCACACAAACTTGGACTATTTTACCCAGGTTACATTATCCTTAACAATTTAATATCATTAGTTTCTACATACAGCTTCAAACAAGACTATTACATATCGTATTCAAATTCTAGCAATGGGTTTTGATGAAAAATAATTAAATAGAGCATCAAAATTATTCTCATACAATAACTAATCAATACATACAAGATAATGTAATCAATCCGAAAAGAGAGTAAGAATAACAAACATGATGAAAAATATGCTTAACTGAGTTCATCGATGCCGATGCCACCTCCAAACTGACGCTGAGATGTCTAGCCCTTCATCTTCTCTAGGGGTCTCCAAGAATAATGGCTATTGTCCACTCTCTCCATCTTGGAAACCAAGGAAGACTTGATGATGTAGCTGCTATCTAGTTGCTCACTTCTTTCTAGCCAAAACCATCTAGATGATTTTATGATAAAAGCTAGCTCAAGTGTTGTCTTAGTTATATATTATTTAGCCACTCATCCAATCGACACGACATCGATCATTTGCTACTATCTAGTTCTATCTTCTCCAGCCCCTAGTACAACCGTCACCTCTACACTTCTCTCATATTAAAAACTAGGTTCTAATAAAATATGGGATAGGTGGTTTAAAAACTAAAGAGAACTTGTGATGAATTGCACCACTCTCACTCGATTCTACCTATTTCCAACAGTTTTGTCATCACCCATCCACGTCTTCTTTATACCATTAATGCTAGGTTAAAAGTGGAATGGGCAGGTGGCATTAAAACTTACGGACTTGCATGCATTTCCCCTCTTCATTGTTTCTCATTCATGTCATGACTTCAACATTTTATTATGACAATTGTGATCTTATTGTTGTAACATTTTAATTATTACATCCATGAGACAATTGGGGAGGGAAAAGGGGCTAATCATTTTTCACCAAAAATCCCAGCTATCACACCATTCTCTTTATAATAAAATCTAGGTTAAAAGAAATGGGACAACCATGAGACAATGCTCACTCTCCATTTTTATGCTTTATCTTATCTCCTTTTCTTACAATCTTCTTCTTCTTCTTACTCTATGAAGACAAGTGAGTGTAAATTTTTAAGAAACAACTCAAATATAGTACTTTCGACTCACTTTAGCTCCTTAGCTTCCGAATTGTACCTAAAACTATATATGAACTAAAGTGAGTATCTTAAGCATTTTTATATCATTAAACACTAAGTGTTATCGAATAAATATGTTATCAATTAAGCAAATATCACATGTTGTTTCCAATTGATTTGTTCCTATTACTTCATTATAGGAAATGCAACTCTCGCGTCAAGAAAGTAGCCTATTAAAGTTACACATCATTTATACTAGTATTTAAAATTTCAATATTTGGAGATACCATGGCTGCTCATTAATTTTTCCTGGAGGAAAGTGGTTTAATATGGCATTAAGTTTGTTATCACTAACCACTTACACCCAAATTTTCCTAATATTTTTGGAGCTAGGAGTATTAGGATGTTGCAAAGAAGAAGGTTGAGCTATAGGATGGTTTGGAGAAACTAAAGTTTGAGAAAGAGTAAGAGACAGGAAACAATTCAAAGCATCTATTAGTCCAGCAGATAATTGCAAAACATAATAGATAAAAGTTATGTAAAGTAGATGAAGTTAAATGACAGTGACCAATACCAACAGCAAAAGGATCCAGTAGCACCATCAGATAGGATAGCAAGAGGAAAGATGATGGAAAAAAAGAGAGTGTATAATAAAAAAGAAAGTGTTAAGAAACAAATTGATAATAGAAAGAAAAAGTGAAGGAGCTTTTTATAATCACACGGAGTTCCAAAATAGAAGGCACAAAAATGCAGGAACTAAAGGTTGGAAAGTATTTTAAAGTTCAAGTGAGTTTCATGTAGAAAGATGTGGAATCTCTAGAGAGAATGTACCCCTTGACTTTTAAAACTCAATAACCCCTACGATATCATTTATGTGTGTATAAATGATATTTTTAATGGAAACTTGATGGTAGGAGGAATATACGATATATTAATTAAAACACAGGGATGGTATTTACTAGTTTTTAAAAATGTAATAGTGTGTCAAACCCCAGGGGTCTTATGAATTTAACCCAAATCTCTAATATGCTTAAAACCCATCAACTTAGTGTACAAAGTAATTAACAAAGCATGTCTCCTCAATATAGCAATAATAACTACATATTTTTACCTTGCCTATATTTTAGCACATAAGGAAAATTCTCAATAAATTCCACTAACTTGATACCTCTCTTTCTTAACTTACTTTGACCTTGAATGTTTTCCAATATTTATGATCTGTATGTATAAAAAACTCCTTAGGCCACAAGTAGTTTTTCCAAGTCTCTAAGCCTCTTAACAATGTATAAATTTTTTTATGATAAGTTGCATAGTTCAAAGTTTCTCACTAAAATATGCTATTTGATTCCTTTCTTACATCAAAACTCTAATTGGATAAAATAGGGAGACCAAATTTCTCCATACTTCTTAGTTATATCTATGGAGGTTCTCAACAGGATAATTAGGCTAAACATATCAAGATCTCCTAGTTTTAGTTTCCATCATAAATACAAGGACATACAACTTACTCATATAAGATTTGCAGATGATTTAATGATGTTTAATAGAGTTAATCAAATTACTATCTCTCTATTGCACAAATCTCTTCAATCATTTTGTAAGAAATCTAGGATAAGTGTCAACTTACAAAAGAGAAAGGTTTATTTTTCTTTTGATCTTTCTAATACTAATAGATTAAAGAATATAATTGGATTGAATGTTCACTATCTGCCTTTTAAATAGCTTGGAGTTCCAGTCTTTTTTTAGAAGTTAAGATATCAAGATTGTCTACTAACGTTAGAGAAATTCAAAAGGAAAATAAATACATGAAAAAATAAAAGTTTATCATAAGCTAGAAGAGTTCAACTTATCATTTTAGTGCTAAATAATCTTCACATTTATTAGAGTGCTCAACTTTTCTTGCCCAAGAAGAACAACAAGGAGTTGGAGAAATACACTAAGAACTTTCTATACTCTAGAAAGTTTAATAATCCCAAAGGACCAGAAATCAAGTAGGAGAAATTATGTTAGAAAAAGGAAGACGGTGGATTAGGATTTGTCTTAATACATATGATCCAGACAATTCTATTGGATAAGAGAATTTGGAGACTCTTCAATGACAAAGAGGCTCTTTGGAGCAAATGGATAAACAAGTATTACTTGAGGGATACCAGCTTTTGGAAAATAGGTGAAAAGAAAGAATAGTTATGACCTTTTATACAATTGCTCAGGATAAGATTGGTCATATAACTCGTTATCAGAATTTATGGTGGAAATGGTCAAGACACTTAGTTCTAGTTGGAAAATTGGGCCATCCAAAGTCTTTTAATTTGAAAGGGGAACTTGCAACACTCACATCTAGAATTCCAATCCAAAATAAAATTATACATGTCATTGTCTAGAATGTTTGGTTATTAACTAGAAAAGATGTTGATAGATTGTAGAATCACCTTCCCAACTATTTGCCTAACCCCATAATGAAGGATAAAGCAATCGAAACTATCAATAAAAATGGAGATTTCCCCAGTTGATCATTCTATGGAACAACATTTTTTGAAAAGGCTTCGTAGTGCCCAAAACATTTTTTTGTCACTTGGTTAGCTACCAGAGGGAGATTAAAAACCAAAGATATGTTAAAGGGATTTAGTGACCAGCTCCGTATCTTTTGTAGTTTTGAATTAGAAACCATAAACCATTTATTCTTCTAATATAACTACATAGGAACCATATGGGCTAAAATGCAACATATCATAAATATGTTCATTCCAATTGTTAATTGGGATAACATTTTCGTGTGGGCTAAAAATCAATACAAAAGAATGGGGAAAGATTAAAAAAGGTCTAAGCTTAAGCTTAAACTACTTAGTGTATATAATACGGAGTGAAAGGAATCAAAGATTGTTCAAGAATAATAAAACAAAGAAACATGCACTTTCTTAAAAAGTTTATTTTTGGATTAGAGAAATTGCTTACAATGTTACTAAATACTCGAGCTACTTACTTAAAATAATATGGAACTTAGAATAATTTGACTATTTGATTGCTAGCAGTCCTAAGGGATGATAGGTTTAAAATTTTGATGAATTTTGTCACATCTTGATTTTGCACAAATTTGTACTAATACCTTATTGCTACTTTTCACAATATACTAACAAATTCATTTTAAGTTAAAAATTTTCACCAATTCTTACACCCAAAGCATCATAATTAATCTCAAAGGTATTGAAAAAGTTAGATAAAGCTAACAAAGGATAACTTAAAAGTTCTCTGGTAATTTTTAGGTTTAAAATTAACTCTAACTTTAAAAAAGAAAGGGAAAAGAAGAGAAGCCAAGGATGAACGTAGGCTTTTAGATGTGCAGGCCTCTCTGTGCACTGGGAAACTTCGTTGTTGATGCAAGTAGTTTCCTTTTATATGAAATAAGTGACGTGATCAAATAAAAAATCTCTGAGATTTGGATTGGTTAAGAACGTGTCCTTCTTCCAAGTTTAAGTATCAAATGCCAAGTATTAAACGATCAATTCTACTATGACAAGGGTAGGTGTAAAAATCAAATAGAAGTTATGGCAATATCTAGAGTAAAGTTGATGATGATATCAAAGTGGGTGAAGTCTTTCAAAGTGACAGAAACGAAACATTATTCTTTTGAGACTTGTTAAGATTGAGAAGTGATTACAACAAAATGAGAAATGTAGAATCAATGATCAACTCAAGCATTGATTAATACAATCCTGATAACCCAATAGTGACAATCGTTGAATTTAGGAGTTGTGAGTAAAGAGAAAGCTTAAGCGAATTTGGATTTGGGGAAGTAAATCAGTTGAATTTGGGTAATTGGTTCACTAGGAATTAGATTTGTGAGTTTCTCGTGGACATCATGGATGGAGATTTCCACATTAGTACATATAAGTTTTGTTGGTTAAAATTAGGTCACAAGCATCGCCTACACCAACGAACGTGAGAACATCTAGTGAGGTTTCATATCCGTTTCTAGTGGCCAGCTACCTCCTCCACCTGCAGAAAAACATTCCTTCTCAGACATTTTACAAAACTCTACCCACTACCTTGATCATTTTATTGTTAAGGATCTTACAAACTACAAGGCTGAGCCTTATATTGAATTTACTCTTAATGAAGTTGCAAAATTGGCTGCCCCTTTTGCTAATTCTCTCATCAAAAAATTAATAGGTTTTAACGAGACTATTCATAGTGGTTTGTTGGATTACTATCACATATTGCTACGTTTTGAAGTCAAGGAAGATTACACTCACTTTTTAATGCTGGGTGTGTGGTCTTTCGAAGGTTTCATTATACAAGTCTTCAGGTGATCACCAAAAATTTCACTAATGAAAGAATCATCAATAGCCCCAGTTTGGATTAATCTTCCCTCACTCTGCATTTTTTGCTAAAGGACCCCTCTTTTCAATAGGGAGAATTTTTGGAAAGCCCTTAAAAATTGACGTTTCAATGATAACTTTGGCAAGACCAAGGACAATGAGATTTGTGTTGTGTTGGATGTTTCAAAGGAGTTACCTCACTGTTTCTAGTTAAAGAATAGGAATTCGAGCTTCTGGAAATATTGAATACGAAGATGTTCTAAATTATTTTTTCCATTGCTAAAAAATTGTACACAACGAGAAGAATTGTAGAATAGTTAATAGGGACAAGTTTATATTATGAAAAAAATGACTGCCCAAGAAGGGTGTTGAGACTTCCGAAGTTGTGAAAGAGATTGATAAGGGTAAAGAACCTATCATAATAGAGTCAGAGAATCTAACGGAGACGAAAATATCGAAAGAAAAATTTAAAAAACATTAAGAAAATCTGAAAAAAATTACTCACGATGATGGTATTACTGATGTTGCTGCAGATGAATATACTGATATAGGTAATGTAATTACATCGATGGACAATTCTGGGTCTGGTTTGAATGTTACAAATTCTTGGTGAGCTCTGGTACTATTGTGATTATTCTCGACTCTATTGCACCTACTATTTCTGCTGTCCAAAAGATAAACCTTGAGACTATTGTGGTTGAAGATGTTGATGATGATTCTGATGAGCATGCTGTCCAAACATAAAATCCAGTGAATGTATTATCTGAATGTAAGGGAGCTGTCGATAAACTTTCTACTTTTGTTGCTATTGAAGGGATTATTGTTACCTGATCGCAAGGTTATACATGCTAAGTTTTACTATTTAAAACCTTGGTAAATTATGTAAGCGTACAGGTCGTTTGTGTAGTAGTTAAGGTGTCGATCCCACGAGGAAGCCTAATCTAGTCCTAAAATCTAAGTTCGTACTATACTACAATAATTCAAAAGAAATAAAATAGTGCAGAAAATAAATCAATCAAATAACTAATTTTAAGAATTGAGTTCAAGAAATCTAAATATGATAATAAACCATACAAACCAATCCCAAAACTAACCTAGAAACTATCAACTAAAAGAAAGGAGGATTTAATCCGAAATTAGCGAAAATCTAATCAGTTATGCAATTCTCGACTTAATGGGTCTAGACGGTCTTAGGGTGAATTACTCTCTTTCGAGTTATAATTCTTAACCTAATTAATGATCCCTAATTTAAATTATGGAATCACGATCTCTCGATTCGCGATTGGCCAAAAACCTAAATTTGTTCTAAGTTGTCTATTAATTTACCAAGAATCTAAGCTCGATCTCTCGTTACAAGACTCTACCGGTTCGATCCAATCCTTTACCTATCAATTCACCTAACCCTCTTAGCCCAAATTGATTATTTTCACTCGATTCACCCTCTCAATTTATTGCTGAATTATTATGAACAAAAATTGAATCATAATTAAATCAAAAGAAAACACAACCAGTTAAACTTTATTAATCTCAAGGATTAAAAACCCGAAGGTGAGTATAGATAATAATTAACACTCAACATTCAACATAGTACATTCTCAACACCTATTTCAATTCTATACACGAATAAAAGTGAAATAAATGGAAAATACGTCAGGAAAGGAAATGTGGAGTCGAAGACAACGGGAAACCATCTGTTCCAGGAACTGTGTCACGTCAAGCTATTCTCTGTGTCTCTCTTCCTTTGTCTCCTTCCTTAATCTCTCGACTTCTCTAGGTTTTTTTTAGGATTAGATCACGTGAGTGCTCTCTTTTTCAGACTCTCCAAGCTCTCTTCATCTGTCTCATAATATTCTATTTATACTTTAGGCACTCTAGGTCAAAGTCAGGAGCGAAACACTTAGAAAAATCTTGCAAATTTTGAGTTTTTGCTTCAGCCTAATGTAGGTCACGACTGTGGCCTAGCCTGCCACGATCGTGGTCACGCCTAAACCTTTCTACCTAAATGGAAACTTTTTGTCACGATCGTGCACCCCTATGCATGATCGTGGCTTGGCTACTTTGGCTAGTTCTTGTCTGTCACGATCGTGGCACGCTATGCCTTTGACCCGAAAAGTCCGTAAATCTTCTCCGTTCTTTACTGTTTACCCTGAAACACTAACAAACCCATCAAGGTACCTCAAAAATATAACAATTAAGCTCAAAGACTCATACTAACCCATAAAAACACTTAAACAAATAAACTAACACAATTAACACATAAACATACACTCAACACTCAATTTAACACTAAATACTTAACAAATTAAACCCTAAAACACAATGCAATTTACAACTATCAACATTCCCACAATTAAACGTTTGCTTGTCCTCAAGAAAACGAGACAAGAACACACAACAAACACAAAGCACACAATGCAATAATGAGGTAATGGCTTTAATCTTTTTTAAATAAATTTAATCTTGAACACAATCATACAAATTATGTCAAATCATTAACATGCAAAATATGTGTCTAGGGTCTTTAAACTACATATACAACTTAATCAAGACGTAAGTGTTAACTTATTTGCCCTTTTCAATTGTACACACACATTAATAATTTTTCGATCCCTCAGACTCTGTAACTGTTTTTAAGTATATTTTCATGAAAAATCAAGTTTATTACAAGTCCGGTAGGTTTTTATTAAGAAAACACACACTTTTTAATTATTTATTTAAACCCAGACTTATTCTTTTACTCGGAGACAAACATTTGTGATGAATGTTGATCTGGTTACTCAACCAAGTCATTTTATTAAATAGCTCAGTTGAAACGTCATTATATCCTTTTTATGCAAAGGCACACATTTGTGATGCGTGTCAATCTGGTTACTCAGATACATCACAGTTTCAACTGGCTACTAGCTCTATTCATAACCCGAAGGTTAGCAAAATAGTGATTTAAACAAAACTCTTTTTCTATTGTCTACCTTGTTGCTTTTAGCTATTTGTTTTCATAAAAAATACTAGTTAAGCTACTTAAGTTAAGAGACCTCAAATTATGAATGAATGTGACGATCTAGAGGGTGTTAAATTTACACTAAGTCCTAATTAGGCTGTAAATCTATCTAAAGGCCCCCTAATTCACTAATTTCGTAGGCTAATGATTATTCACAACCTAATAGACTATGTTCAAAATTAAAAGAATTTCACTCGATCTAAGTCATTGACAAATTCATACACTTCATATAATGCAACCTAATAACTATCATACAGCATGCAAAATTCATATACCAAAGCAAACCATACAATCCCTCCCTACACTTGAACAACACATTGTCCTCAATGTGAGAAGGAAGCACACAAGCACAGAAAACAAAAGAGTAAAGACAAGAATTAAAGTAACAAAGAACAAATAAATTAACAATAAAAATAAACATAAACATAAAAAAAAATAGAACTAAAAGCTAATTTGGAAAAGAAAATTTGGGTTAGACAGAAATCCTAAGAGGATGGAGGTGGTGATGGTGTCGGATGTGGTAATTGAACACCTTGAGACTCAAAATACCAATGGATTCGTTAGATATCTCAGCTCTAACATTGTTGTGTGCGCGCCATCTGTGTAAATGTTTTGTTGGTTTCGGTGATTGCATCCAGAACTTCCTTCCAGCCATATTCCTTCTTCTTTTTTGATCAATCATCCACTTTGACCCGAAATCTTATTCCTTGTTGATTTTGTTTGGAAATAAAAATAATCCTAACTATGGAATTCAAACGTTCTAACACAAATAATCAAAGAAAGTAAATTTTTATGGGTTGCCTCCCATGCAGTGCTTCTTTTAACGTTGATAGCTCGACGCTCTTCTGTGGAAACTCATCCAGGATCAATTATGAGTGGCTTACTTCCACCCCTTTTGTTCAATATCAGTTTTGTAGCCTGTAAGTAAGCTACAAATTACAAAATGAGTAGAAGGATAATATTAATAAAGTTAAGAAAACCAATTAATTTCATCAATGTCCTTCTCATCAACAAATTGTCAATAAAATAAGGAATGATGAAACTCTCCGAATCTTCCATCGAATCCAACAGTTTGTCCTGTACGAAGGTGAATTGGTCTCTTTCTTCCTTAATCACCTTCGTTTCCTCTACTTTTTCTGCTTCCCGAATAGAGATTTCCATGTTTTCTTTAAACTCGATGTCTATTGTCATCTGTTCTTCATCCTCTTGTTCTTCAAAAGATTCGAACACACTAATTATCTTGAATGAGCTACTAAACTTAGTATTCTTAAATACATCGTTCATGTTGAATGTCTCATCATCATCATCAATCCAAAGGATAGGGCTCTTTGCATAGACATCCACTCGAGATTTTTCGATTTTCACATATGGTATATCAAGGACTGGTGAATAGAAGGTAGGGTTGGCATTCTTTTCTTTATACACTTTTGGCATCTCTTGGTTGTCACTGAGTTGGGGTTCAGCATGGTCTTCCTCTGGTTCTACTAGCTCATCTCCATTCCTAAATGTGATAGCCCTATATTGCTCTCGTTGATGTAATTCCATATTTCTCAAATAGTCTTCTACACTTATCTTACAAAATTCTCGGGAAAGCTGTCTTACTTGAATCTCCAGGTTATGAATAGAAGCGACATTATTTTCCGTCACTTGATCAATTTGCTCTTCTAGCCTCCTCTGCCCTTCTTCCATATCTATGAGCTTATCTAGGATCTTGTCCCATTTAGAATCCTATGAACTGGATTCGTCATGTTGAACTTCAAATAGATCTTGGTATCCCATGTTAGTACTTTAATTGTTTAATAATAGAAATTTGGGTGGTACTGCCACCTCGAAGTGTACATGGTCCAATAAGGGTCGTTATTTCTCCAACCATATTGTGACTCATTGTAATTCTCAAAATTTCCTTGCTCTTTATAATATCTATTTTCCGTTATTGTTCTTTCCATTTCTCTTTGGCATCTAGCTCTTAAAATGTCTCAATTATCATTCTAAGATATCTTGGTTTGTCTCTACATTATATGTAGCACACCCTTACCGTTGGGTACGCACCGGGACACCCGCAGGTCATTTCGGTACATATCCTATGATAAGGGTGAGCTACGTGTGATCACTACATTCATTCCA
>JAOTAY010069241.1:0-17337 GCA_025629805.1 Erythroxylum baracoense | reverse complement strand
TTTCTGAAATTTTTGTTCTTGATTGATTTATTTTATTGTCTATGCTTATTTTACGATCCCACCACGCATTTTTCCCGGGGTCAACACTTGTGAAATTTTTTTTATAATTTACCTCAAATTTTTGTTCGGAGGTAAATTAAATGAGTTTGTTCGTTTTAAGTATCGCTGGTGGGGAATCCCTCCCTCGTGGGACACGCGTCAAGATGTCACGTAGGACGTCGGGCCCGTGACCCGCCCGGGGAGGGGTTCCAGTACCTTCGGTATTTAGGATAAGCTAGATTTTCAATCTGCATAGGAGTATGATCAGAAAATAAGGGATCAAGGAATGATGCAACACAGTTAGGGTACTGTGTAATCCACTCATTATTTACCAAAGCCCTATCAAGCTTTTTCCTTAAAGCCCATCTGGCCGTCTGCTTATTACTCCATGTATAGAATTGGCCCTGGGATTTGAGATCAAAAATGCTAAGTTGACCAACACAATTATTGAAATCCGATGATTGAGTCCTTAGGCTGAAATGTACTTCAGCTTCTGTAGGGTATAAGGTGTCGTTGAAGTCGCCACATAAAAGCCAAGCTCTGGTAATCCTAGGCTGAATCCAAAGTAAACTGTCCCATAACATTTTCCGTTGAAAGGCATGATTTGATCTATAAATAAAAGAGATGCTGAAATGACTAGTAGTCTGAAGGAGCTTGCAATGTAGATGTATTGCTTGCGTTTCCATAGCCAAGACCTGAATATCCACCACATTAGGATCATAACCAATAATGATTCTCCCATAGTTATGTGCTTCATGATTTGATAAAAAGTTCCATTTAGAACCTAGTTTATTCAAAACTTTTAGTTTTCCCCGTCTAAGTTTAGTTTCCATAAAAGCAAAAATCCATGGATATGCATGATATACAAAATCCTTTAGATCCGATAGCTTTTTAGGGCAATTAATCCTCTCACATTCCATGCTATAATCTTCATAAATTAAGTTTGATTGGGTTTAGAACCCTTGCGTTTACTCCTGTTGGTTTTCTGCTTGGTTAGGTCCAAGAATTCGCCAATAGTCAGATCCTCTTCCTGAGTGTCCTTATTGTCCTCTGATGTGACAAAGTCCTTACCTGCCTTTTGAGACTTCAGATTATTCAGTAGACCAACCTCCAACTGGCTGTTTACCCTACTTGCCCGAATGTCCTATACTACCTGTTCAGTACTTTTGCCATCCTCGAAGGTACTGTGCTGTCTGCACTCTCTACCTCTTTTAACCCTTCATTTACTTCCTGCTCTTGGATTTTGTCAAGGCTTGCTGGTCCTGTTTTGTCCTCTCCAACTTCTGTTAAAGTAACCGAATGTATTTCCTCCTGTTGATTCACATGTGGGTTAAGAGCCTCAATACCCATCAGCTCCTCATAATCGCCTCTAGTGAATGTCTTCCTCGTAGGAACCCATTTTTTATCTAGTTTTGGTGACGGTTTCCAAGGGTATTGCATAGCAACTTGGTCCTCATAAAGAGAACCATCAAGACCTAATCTCATGATAGGAATAGTATCAGGGAGACTGTGGGAGAGATCCATACTAATACAGAGTCGAGCATAGCCCAACCTTCTCCTATTTGCAGTGTTGTCATCCAGACATAGAGGGTTGCCAAGATAGCTACCTATCATGCTCAAACCTTTAGTAGTCCAATATTCAAGAGGAACATTGTATAAATTTACCCATAATGGAACTGGTCTTTTATCATGACAGGCAATCTTGAATCCTGGCTGCTATGGCTGTAGAAATAGGGGGAAATTAGCAATATGCCATGGCCCTTCTTCAAACACTTTCAAAGCTTGAGCTTTAGAGGAAAATCGGAAAAGAATGTACTTTTCCTCAGCTATTACAACTTCTACAAAACCCTTATTCTTCCATACTGTTAGGGCCATTTTTGGATAACTAGAAATGCTGGTCGTTTGTCCCAGAAAAAACCTATAAGAGCATTATCCTAAGATTTAACCCCTTCTTCAAGTATCTCTCTTTCCGGGAAGACTGTGCTTCTTCCATCTTCAGTCTTTAGAGGGAAAAAGTGCCGAGAGAGGTCAGCAGAACCTCCCACCACTTGCTTCCATGTTTTCCTCTCAGCAGGAAATTCCTTCAGGGGGTGGGAAGGTGTTGGTACTTGGAGAGTAGGAGTTGAAGTTAGAGCTGGGTTAGGGAGGGTTTTTAAAAGATGTTCATGGGGAGAAGATAGAGAGGGTAAAGGTGGAAAAGCATCCTGGTGAATGGTGTGAGGTGAGTTGGGAGCAGGTAGCAGAGGGTTCTGCATAATAGAGGCAGGGCGTAAAAAAGGAAAAAGTCAAAGGCGGGAAAAGGGTTAGGTTATGGAAAGGACAAGATTGTCCCTATTGGTGGCTATCGGTGCAATGGGCGGTGGGGTAGTGGGTGAAGGCTTGAAAATGGGGTCGGACTAGCAATGTTGAGCAAAGGAGAGAGAGAAGGAGAGGAAGAAGAGAAGTGAGGAAAGGAAAATTCAGTAATGGGAGGTTAGAGAGAAGTCAGACCATCTCTCTCTTGAATACAAGAAAATGGTCCAGTGTCCTTCCTTATTGAAATCTCAAAACATTCTGTACGATGTGTAGCGGTCAATTCAGTTTAGTTTCTAATGTACTGGAATTATGATTGATGGCTTCAGTAGGCCCAAGTTAATCCCCACCCAATTATGTACTTTAGCAACCTACTTATGTCACCTCACCTACATATATGTATATAAAATCCCACTAAAAGCTTTAATGAACAAACTGGACACTGTTGAATAATCACAATGGGACATCATCCCAGGGATGAAAATATGTTGACTCATGAACTTAAATTAAGGTGTTTTAAATGAGCTTATTCGTAGGTTAAGCTCAAGTTTAGATACATTTGAGGCACAACTATTCTTACCATTCTATATCTAATATAAAATCTTGTTAATTAATTTCATTAGAACAATCCAAGATAAATCATTATATTAAGCATATCTATAGAAAAAATAATATTGCTTCATACAATATCTCATGTTGTTTTTTTCTCTTTATACAAATATATACTATTATAGAATTTAGTTGTGAAGGTGTTCAGCAAAGATTTTTATATCTCATCGTATCAATCTCATCAAAGTGCTTCAACATTTTAATACTTAATTTCTACTTAAATTTAAATAATTTGAAATTTTTTACAATTTTAAATCAATATTTCATACGTGCTAATGAATTTATATGATACATAAATACATACGTACGTACGTATGTATGTATGTATCATAAAAATGCATTAGCAAATTTAATGAATATAAGTATCATTCCTTTATGAATTGTTATTTATTCGATATGGTTTATGTATACTATTTAACAATTTATTGTTATCATTATCTTTTCACTAAAGGTTGATTTAATTATTCTTCAACCTAATAAGTTTCACAAGTTTAATAGTATGTAGCTTTATAATTCTCATTATGATGATTTAACCATTATGGCATAAAATGATAATCTCGCGTACCTAACTTTTTATTCTTGCCACTTATGTTAAATCTCCTCTGATCCAACACATACAAACTATTTATATAAACTTGGATCAATTACTTTTACTCAACAATCTATTTATTGTCACATTTGAACATTATAATAACTATTATCATACAATAGCAACTAGATTTAATTATAGTCTATGTTTCAGATTTTGATAGCTAAATTGAGTCAAATAATTCCGTTAATGTATTATACCTTTTAGTTCTATTTTCTGTAACCTTTTGTATTGTACTTTCATAGTGGTGGCATATATCTCACACGTTAATATTAAAGTCTACAAGATATTAGTAAGCTCAAAATGTCATTACATTTTATCATCTATATGATATTGACATATTTCTAAAACTTTGTCACCAAATCTTCAATAAAGATTAATGGCAAAATTGCATAATAGATATACAATGTTCTTTTCTATCTTTGAGAACACTTCTCAAACCTAACTTATGCCTTAGAAATTAAGTTCATTAATAATCAGTATCAATTATATTAAATAAGGTAAGTTAACTCATAACTAAATGTAATGAAAGAAAAGCAAGTAATTACTTATATATAATGAAATCTAAATAAGATTAGAACTTTAATCATTTATTTAGTTGCTCTGAGTATTTTATTTGAAATAATGGCCTTCACTACTATTATGGAAAGATTGCTTTAATCTCTCTAGTAGCCTAGCATTTCATTTAAATTTAGTTGATCTTGAGTCATTTAATAAACCAACTAAACTTAAATTAAGTAAATAACATCCTTATCAATCATATCTCATGTGACTCATAGATATGTTAGGAGACAACTATTGTCAAAACATATTTTGTATTTTATTCTTAACTCTATCTCTAAATTTATATGATCATGAGTCTCTCATCCACATCATACAAATTTAGCTTAGTAGGACCATTAATTTAAGATAAAATATATTCGGGTCAAAGGGACCTTGAATCGCTCAATAAGTCTTATAATAAATATAACTATACTTTTTTTTATTTAACAAGTTGAAGATAACAATCATATTATCAAAGTATACTTAATATTTTAACGAGGGATTTTAATTTCAATGATCTCAACAAATAAAAATTATATGTATAAATATCATAAAATAAAATATGCATCAAAAATATATCAAGCTTACAAATAAGGTCATACAAGTTCTCATGCAATTATAAACAAATTGTATGAATGACATAATCTAGCTTTATATGTATTCTAGTTATTAATCCTCATAATTTAAAATAATATTTTTCAACTTCTTGGATAATTAATTAGATTAAACCATTTACTCATAAACAATTTCAATTTCAATTTAAATAAAAATAAAATATTATTTAAAAATAATTTTTAAATTTAATTATAAACATTTCTAATTATCTTGACTCCTATAATAAAATTCAATAAATTTTTTAACAAATTACTTTGATTACTTATTATAATTTAGAAAAACTCTTTTTTCAAACTTTAACAAGTGAAACATTGAAATCCAATTAAGACCATTTCTAATATAACTTTCATTTATTAGAAAACTATCTTTTAATATTAAAGACAACTACTTTCAAGTTAAATAAAAAATTTAAATTTAATAAAGTAATTCCTTTAATGATGAGAGGGGCAATTTATGTACTAGTCAGGTTAAGATGGAGAATATTGCAACGAACTTCTTCAAGGGCTGATGGGTACACTTGAAATAGGAAGAACACGTAATCTCTTTTGGGTTATTAGTAAGATAATCAGCCAAGAAGCTAGGGAAGCACTAATTAGTCCAATTTCAGTGCTAGAAATTAAAAATACCCTGTTTAATTTGAATCATTTTAAAGCTCTTGGGCCAGATGGTTTTAACGCTAATTTCTTTCAAAAGACTTGGAAGATTAAAGGTGATTTGGTGGTAGAAGCACTGCAGGAATTTTTTTTCACTCTCCAAATCTTCTTAAGGAAATCAACAGAACCTACATATGCCTCATCCAAAAATACAAAACCTCAATAGCATGAAAGATTTCACCCATATCTTACTACACACCATTTATAAACTCATTTCAAAGATAATTATGAACAGATTGAAGAATGTTTGGAGTCTATTATCAGCATTTCCCAAGACACTTTTGTTTAGGGAAGGAGCATTAGGGATAATATCTTGCTTGTTCAAGAGTTGATGAGAGAGTACACTTCCAAGAGGTCCATTAAGAGTTGCTACATCAAGATTGATTTTTTTGAAGCTTTCGATACTATTAAATGGGAATTCATCATTGATTATCTTCAAACTTTTGGCCTCCTAGAAATTTTTGTGGTATGGATAAAAGACACATTTCTTCAGCACATTTCAATTTGCTTATTAGTGGAAGTTCTACTAAATTCTTCAAGAATTTTAAAGGTATTAGATAGGGGGATCCTCTTTCCCCCTATCTATTCTCACTTGCTATCGAGATTCTCTCCAAAATGTTAGCATTCCTTACCATTGAGAATTTGAAATTCAAATTTAACCATAATTGTGAACTGCTAAAGCTAAGTCATTTAGCTTTTGTAGATGATTTACTTTTGGTGTGTGGAGCTGATCAATATTTCTTGAATATTATGATGAGGATTTTCGAGGAGTTCAATAAGATGTTAGCTTTGAATATTAATTTTCTAAAAAGCTATGCAAATTTTTCTTCAGATATGCAGAATGCAGAGGAGTTAAGCATATTGACAAAGCTTCATATTCATGTTCCTCCATTAAGATATTTAGGTATCCCAATTACCACAAACAAACCAAAATATGGGGATTGCTTGCCTTTAGTTGCAATGTACAAGATCAGGATAAATTCTTGGCAAAATAGGTGGTTGTTGTTTGCTAGAAGATTGCAGTTGATATCTATAGTATTGAGGAACGTTAACACATATTAGAGTGCTCATTTGGTGCTACCAAAGAAGGTTGTGAAGGAGATTGAGAAGTATTTCAAGAAGTTTCTATAGGTTGGGAAAATTGGAAACTCAAGAGGAGCTAAGGTGAAATGAGATGAATTATGTCTCTCCAAATAGGGGGAGAGTTTAGGGATTACACTACTTATGTCTATGCAGAATGTAATGCTCATAAAGAGGATATGGAGGATATTTAAAGACAAGGAGATCCTATGGTCTAAGTGGATTAATGAGTATTATATAAAGGATAAGAGCTTCTAGAAATTGGATTAAACTAGAGAAAACTCATGGAGTTTTAAGCAAATGTCAAGGTTTAGACATCAAATATATAGACATGTCAAAAAGGGCATGACCAGACTCGACCCTATTTTGGCCCAGGTTGATCGGGCTATGGGTGGGCCACGAACTGACCATGGTCAACTCAGAGAGGCCATGAACGAAGGTCTACCGGCCCGTCCCATGGCCTAACCGTTATTTCCAAAACGACGTCGTTTTGGAAGTTTTTCTTTAAGAAAATGTCGAGCTGGTTTGGCTTAGCCTGCTTGTGGCCCGTTGGGTTATAGCCCGAGCCATGGGTGGGTCAGGCCATCTCGACCCGCCAAGCCACGGGCTGGGTCGCCTGTTCCACACCCGTTGACATCTTTACAAATATACCACTGGATGAAGAAAATAATTAGAAATAAAGAATTAACATGGTTTTGGTTTGATAACTAGAGTGAGTTGATTCCGTTAATCAACAGGAATGATCTTAAACATTTATTAATCAGAATTCCTATTTAAGTAAGAGTTAGCTCAATAATTCTTAATGTAAGCTGGGATTGCAATTTTAGAGGGGTTGCTAGCTTGATTAACGCACTACCTACCTTTTCTTCAGTTGGCAAGGAGGACAAAATTATCTAGACAGATACCAACTCCAAGAAATTTACCAACTGATTATGCTACAAGTTGTTCAATGTGATGCAACCCAGGGTATTTTGGTTTGAACTTCCCTAGCAAAATTCCTCATCTCCTAAGGAAGCATTTATATGTTGGCTTATGGTGAAAGACAGGCTCAAAACGAAAGCTAAATGGAATGGAAGTGTCATGAATCTTTACATCAGCTGCAACTTATGTGGAATGGAACGTGAAACTTAACACCACTTATTCTTCCAATGCATGGTCTTAAATGTTATTTGGAGTAAAATTGAGAACATATGTAGGTATTTTGTTCCCAGGATGATTGGGGAAACTTATTACAATAGACTACTAGCATGATTACCAAGATGAGGTAAGATGAAGTAGTTCTCAAAATAGCTTTTTGTTGTTCAATTCATTCCATTTGAAAGGAGAGAAATAGAAGGCTATATATGAGCAAGGTGATGGACATGCAACAACTGGTTGACACTAATGTATTCTGGATAAGAGAGCTCCTTCTAACCAAAGAAAAGCATCACAATTTTAGTATAAATATGAGGAGACACTAGAATGTATGATGACTTGAGACATTAGAAATGAAGACCCTTAGTTTGTTATTTACGTGTTCCATACTAGTTCGTTTTTCACTAATGTTTTCTTGACTTACTAGGAAGCATGGATGCTTGGAATCTACGTTTAGTTTTTCTCTACCGTTGAGTTGTAATTAAAGACTCATACCATTGAGTGTATATTTTATCAAGCTTAGCTTGTATTAATACAAATATATTTCTTTCAAAAAAAAGAAAAAATAAAAACACCTTTTCAAATTTAATCAAGAAATGTATCTTTTTTAATAAATCAAGAAACTTAATATTAAAATAAATAATAAATCATAATTTCTTAATAAATATAATAAAAAATTTCTAAATAATTGAAATTATAAATTTAATTTTTGTCAATTAAAATTGAAAAATTCAATTAAGAAGAACATTTCTTAATTAATCAAGAAAACACTTTTCTTAATTTTAAGGAGTCTAATAAATTAATTTTATGCCTAATTAAAAATAAATAATTCTAAACATAAAAACAACCTTTTATAATTTAAATTATGAATCAATTTAATTATTAACCTTAACAAAATTAAAAAATAATTGAATTGATTTAATTTTGTAATTAAATTTTAGATTCTTGAACAATTTTAAATCCTATTTCAAGGTAAGTTTTAGAACAAATTATTCGAGACTAGGAATAACGTTATTCATCTTTGGATTACCTTAATCCAAAAACTAATCATGTTTTTAACCCTAGAATAAGATATTCTCATAACCAAACACACTCTATTCTATCCCTACAATAGTCTATTCTCATACTCAATCACACCCTTTTTCTATCTTTCCTCAAACCTTAATCTCCACAAACGCCAAGTAACTGCCTCTCTCTTTGGAAGCTCCTACATTTATTGTCGCTTGTCACCGCTTCTCTCCCAATGTTTGCCACATATAAATCTAGTTGTCGCCACCACACTTTGCGTGCTCTAGTCTTGGCTATCTTCTATAGCCTTATATGCTAGCTATGACGGAGTAATAGACATTCGACACCATAATGTTGAACTCCAACATTAGGAGCCCCCACCCCCCGTGCCCTCGGGATTGGTGGAGGATGTAAATCGCGGGATGTGCCTCAACTGACCAGGGACTTGGCCTTACCCACTGATCTTACCATACAAGGGACCCAAATCTTAAAGGTTGCCCCTAAGATTCGAACCCCCACCCTGCAGGTCGCCAGCATGGCAGGCACCACACCACCCAAACCTTTGCCAGTTGAGCTATGCCTCGGGGGCACATTCGACACCATAAAATTCTAGCAACAATCGCCTTTCACTGACCAGCTCTTTACGTTGCAATAACATAAGCCTGACAACTCATCATCTCACCATAACTGCTGTCAGCATCAATGTCGGTAACAACACTCCCAAGACAAAAATCACCGTGAATAAGTTGTCAAAGCCCTTAAAATTAATCTTGGATTCACTAAACTATTATAATAGTTACAAAACTAGGTTGAATTTTGAGAGAACTAAACATTGGTTTCCTAATTTCAATTTTCAAAACAAAATAAGAGGTGTTAATTAACTAATAAAATAAAATAAATAAGAAAACAAAATGAATTACTAGATTATAAAGTGAGAAATTCAATTTTACCTATCTTTTATTCAAATGAAGGATCTCATCTAATTGTAACTTTGTTCATTAGTCTAAAAAGAATAATTTTTACAACTCAAGTACTTAGTCTGAAACTTATTAGGGTAGCCATAACAAGTCTCATAATTTTTAAATTAATTTATCTAAACCTAGCATTCAAACAAAAATTTACCATTAATTAATTAGGTATGATAACATTCCTTATTAATTAAATGATAGCAATAACTTTAATGAAAAATACTAGACCTTCAATTAAATAATTAAGATAGCTACAACTATTTAATTTAGTTCTCTTGTTTCTCATAAGTTAAATATACAAATACGTGCATAAACTACTTGTTACTTGTACCAATCATTTATGACAATTACAGATTACTAAACTTATAGATAGCAATAGAATGATCAATAATTAATAAATTTGTCAAATCAATTAATATTTATTATTCATGAAATAAAAGAATAAGGAACAAGATGTTCGTAAATTAAAATAAAATTAAGGTTTAGAATAAAACCTTCTAAAGTTACAAATGAATTTTTAATTCCTCTTAAATTAGAAAAATCAAATTTAGCCACTCATAACTATAGTTCCACCCAAAAATAGAAGAAAGAACACAAAATAATTGAGGATAAACATATTATTCCTTCTCCCAAAATTGTATTATGTAAATATGCCATAGATAATGTTTGAAACAAACTAAAATCCCTATATAATAGGGTTAAAAATAAAGTCTTCTAATCAAACTAAACTTCTTAGGGTGAGTTTGATTCTAAGCATGATTTCCTTTTATTAGTTTCAATAATTTGCACTCTTTTACTCCATCTTTCTCTAATTTTTTGGCTTTGATAAATTATGCTATTTGATCAAATCTCCACTTCTCACCTCCTAAAATAAAATAAATATCAAATTTATTAATTAAGCATCAAAATCAACCCAAAAATAAAAGAGATAACTCCAATTAATATGGTTTAATAAGATCTTATCAAATTTTTCTGCATTGAACTTATGCTTGTCCTTAATTCAATATATCAATAATCTTCTTAGTATCCTCTTATTCTCTTTCATGTTAATCAGGATTAGGATAAAATAGAAATCAGGAGAACAAACACTTATAGTATACATTTTTAGAATGAAAATATAACATCTCATTAATTCCATCAAAATAAAATGAAACTAGATTTAACATTCTCTCACAAATTTCACTATATAAAATCAAAATATTTAGGATTCATTAAACTCTCAAAATCAAATCCTAACAAGTTATTTTCTTAAGCTTGCTTACAAATCATATCTTTACCATTAACAAATGTGAATTTAATACATAAAGCAAATTGTCTTAATAAGGGTTGTAACATTGCTTAGGTAAAGGTATAGCCAAAAAAGGAAATTTTAACAAATCAAAGGAACCATAAACTTTTCCACATAAATTTTACTCAAATCAGTTTAGAATTCACTTGATTCAATTTACATAATTTAGTCACAACAACATTTTTCATTTATTTTTCTTCTTTTTTTAGAACAAGAAACAACAAAGAGAAGATATTTTTATTATACTTCTCCCTATTCTATAAAGATCGAGAAATAAAAACACTACAGCTTGAATCAACTTATTTACTTTTCATGGAAATGGTTAAAATCTTAATAAGTTTTATACAATTCTTTCAATTTAAAGGGCTCAAAATTATCAAAGAAATCAACGAAAGAAGGGTAAAAGTAGCTTGTAACAAGGCTAATATATAAGAAAAGAAAGGTCAAGTCTTAAATTAGTTCTTTAGGGGTTAAAATTAATGTAGGCTTTTGTATGTCAAAAATGGTTGTACCTAAGTTCTTCAATCATCTCCTCACATAAATTTACCAAAAATGTGGTCTCAAAATGTATACAAAAGCAAGTTATAACAAAAACAAGCTATGTTTGCTAACTCATAACAAAGAAACATGTATAAGAACAACTATAATGAATTGCTCTTAAGCTCAAAAGCTCACACAGGCATTCAATTACATTAAATCTTGCACATTTTTATTCAATAAAAACAATGAGATACTTTAAGTGATTTATAAAAAACACTATTCTTGCTTATATCTCTCATACATTAAAACTTAAAAAAAAATGTATCTCCTAAATGATTATTTCTAAAAAAATAAGAAAAATTAAGGATGTTATAAGGAATAATAAAATATATGAATCATATTATTGAATAGTTTAAGCATAAATTACAAATTTCAGAAAAAGACCTATTCTAACATAGTAAATACACTAACTCTTCCCCACACCTACATTATATGTTGTCTAATGTATACATAAGATGCTCACATTCAATAATATTAATTAACATAAAATAAATGACATATTAGAATATTCCCTCAATGGTGAGCCTATGAAATTGAATGCACCACAGTGTAGGTGTACATGGGGGTGTCACCCACATAAATCAAAGCAAAACATCCAAATTCCTCAGTATTTTAGAAATTTTGTGTTCTTACCTCTCTAGCTGAAGATTATGCTCATGTTAAATCGATGATGTTAGAAGAAATAAAGGTTATTGAACATCCAAATCCTCATGTTAATATGTTGATGAACCTTCTGTGGGGAAATCACGTGAAGTAAAACAAAATTGCCTTTTCTTTTTCTTAATCAACTTCATCCTATTCAAATAAGTAGTGTCCAAAAGTTCTATCTTATAAGCTACATGCATATTAGTGTTACCAATATCAAGCAAGTTAAGATAAATAGCCAAGTAAGTAATTAAAGAACCAAGACATAAATTCTTGTTAGATGATAAAATAATGTTAAATTATAGATTTAAACAAACACCTAAATTAATATGAACCTTATGTACTGTGCAACAAACTAAGAATAATTCAACTTTAATATATGTACAAGTTGTAACCTTCCTCCCTGAATAATTGAAAGCAAGAAAATGCAAAAAATAAACCTATTCAAGTTCTTTAAGAAACTTCTGTTAGATTGAATAGGATGACACACAAGCATGTCAAAGGACATTGATTTCCAAACTTTTAAAGGATCAAAATCACCATAGTCCACAAATGATTCCTTATACTAGATAGAATTGGCATATCCATCAGTTATAAACCTTAAGGCTAAACTCAATTCAATGATACTTTGTTTAAATTATTTACCCATTAATCTATATTGCATAATATTAGAACTACTTAAAGTGAAATTTTCAAGTTTATCAAATTTAAAATAAGTATAAAAATTCCTAGTCAATTCAATAAACACTGGACATCTAATTTGCATAAATTTTCTCTAACTCTCGTTATCAATTAAAGCGTCAAAATTTTCTTTAATATTCAACACCTATAAATAAAGGTAATGTACATACTTACCTGAATTAATTGCCAAGTTTTAAAAATAATATACGTCAGTTTTTTCTCTTTAGAATTGAAGGTAAGACGTACGAGAAGGTTACAATTAGACTGTGGCAAAATCGATTTATCCTTAGTTATCCAAGAACGCTTCCAATTAGTATTAGTGGTCAATATGGTCTTTAGAAGGCTTTTATCAACTGGATTTTCCGTCAACTTAGCATTTTTCGTTGCCACCATAATGCTTTTCATTCTCTCAATTGCTATGATGGTGGTGAATAGTAAAACACGACTAATGATCAGTGATCATATGAAGCAATGAATAGGTGAATGATGACTAGATGAATGACATCTAAGTAAAGCAAAATTAAAGAAGGGACCAAGGAAGAGAAGGTTAGGGGAAAAGCATTAGTGAAAAAAAATTGAAGAAGATTTTAGAAATGAACTAGAGAAGAGTATATTGGTAGGGAAGCAATGGCTAAGTAAATGATGTGGGAAACTTGAGAACTAAGGTTGATTATTGCTTGGAGTCTCTGCAAATAAGAGAACTAAGTTTTAAGGTTTTTGATTTTGTTATTTTAAATAAAATGAAATATTAAAAATTCTAATAAATAAATTATACAAATTGTTATTATTTTATTATTTATTTTAAAATATTCACCATTAACTCCTTAAAAAGTAGTCTACCAATATCTATAAGGTGTGAGCTCACCTTATTCATCTTAACATTTTAGAACTTAAGGGCTTTAATAGTAGAAACTTAAGTTGCATAAGGTGTGATGTTGCCTTACAAAATTTAGTAGTCTGGAAATTATGATCTATTATTTGAACTTAGTTTGCATAAGGCAGGATCTTTTCTTAAAAAAGTTAGCAGTTCGGAACTTAAGGTTTGGTATCAACTTGAGTTGCCACCACTATAGGGTCCACCATTAAGTTGCACAAGGTGTGATGTCACCTTATGAAATTTAGTTATCTAGAACTTAAGATCTATTATCTAAACTTAAGTTGCATAATGCATGATCTTTCCTTATAAAATTTAGCAGTTTGGAACTTAAAGTCTAATATCAACTTGAGTTGTATAAGGTGTGATCTTGCCTCATAAAGTTTAATAGTCTGGCTACAAGACCAAAATTTTCACTTAAACCAACAAAATAACTATATAAAATCAAGCAATTAAGAACATTAAATAACTAAAATAAAACTAATAAAAATTATCATGTTTGGGTTTCCTCTTGAAGAGCACAATTGTTTAACATCGTTATGCTTGATAGAGCTTTTTCTTCTTAATATTCTAATTATTGAGGAAATGCTAAATCAATATCCATCGAACTTAATATGAAATAGTTCATTCTGTGTCCATTCAGCTTAAAGATTTTTCTAGTATTTGAACTCTTTATTTTTACTACAACATAAGGAAATACATTAGTTATAATAAAAAGGAATGAGAACTTAACATACTTAACGGTGCTTTAATCGAGAATTATATAATAACACCTTCTTTCCAAACTTAAATTACTACCTCAATATCATATTATCATAGAACATTTTGGCTTTCTCTTATAAATTATTGAATTTTAATAAGTTTTTAACTTTAGTTCCTTTGATTCTTACAATTGTAGTTTCTTTGCTTACTAGCTTTGTTTAAATAAATGTTGCAATGTCATATTGTCTAATAAGCTTTATGTTTGATCTTTATAGTTAAATGGAAAGATTTACCAAAAATCAGTCGATAAGGAGACATTTATATCGGTGTTTTATAGGCTATAAAGTAAACCTAAAGAATGTTGTCTAGATATAAGCTCTAATCCTTTCTTCTTAAATTCACCATCTTTTTAGAAGTATTTCTAGTTATCCATTTATTTGTGGATGATATATGGTGGATACTCGATGTTATAATCCATACTTTTAAACAAAGTTACCATTGCTTTGCTGCAAAACTGACTTCTTTAACCACTGATAATAACTCGTGAACTTTGAATGTATTAAAAATTTTAGACTTTATAAAACCTACAATAGTTGCAAAATCAATATTTTAAATGGTTTTTACTTTTATCCACTTCAAAACATAATCAAATATCAAAAGTATGTTAGAGAAACCACAAGATAAAGGAAAAGGACTTATAAAATCAAAGCCTTATACATTAAAAATTTCAACTATAAGAATGATGTTTTGAAGCAGTTGATTTCTATGAGGCAATGTACCTACCTTTTAGCATTTATCACAACTTTTATAAAAATAAGTAAAAATATCTAAACAAAAGTTCCCAATATAAACCACTATCCAAAATCTTTCTAGCAGCTCATTTAGGACCAAAGTGACCTCCACATTCATAATTGTGACTAAAAGCTAAGATAAAACAATATTCACTCTCTAACATACAATGTAAAATAACTTGATCAAAACAAAACTTCCACAAATGCAATTCATCACAAACATAATATTTTGCCTTATTCCTTGTCTTTTCCTTCCTAAACTTACTAATGTAGTTAGGTAAAGTTTCAGTAACTATATAATTAATAAGGTACGCATAACAAGGAACCGTACCCTTTATTTAGGACAATTGCTTACTAAGAAAAGTTTTAGAAATAGGTAATATATATTCATCCTTTACCTGTTGGACTCCAAACTTTTCTTGGAAGTTAGAATTATTAAATGCAAAATTGTTGGTGTTTATTCATTAGTAAAAATCAGAATTCTTGAATTAAAAATTTATGGAGGTTATTTACGAATATTTTTAAATACATATGGTAGCATGGATTAAATGGAAGGTTAAAATTAGGTTAAGGAGTTAGAAGGTGTTAGAGTAAATATGGAAGGGTAAGTTTGGAAGATTAGAGTTTGTTTCAGATTAATAAGAGAAGAACAAATGAATGGTGTGTGAGTGAAGAAAGAAAGACACGTGTTCGTGAGGTTAAGAAAGAAAGAAAAGAAGAACCTAGAAGAAACTAGAGAAAGAGGAAAAGAGTAGTGTAACAACAAGAGAAAAGGGAGAGACGTGTTTGAGAGGTTAGGGAAAAAGAGAGAGTCGTGTAAAATAAGAAAGAAAGAGAGAAGAAAAATGTAGAAAAAACTAGAAGAAGAGAAGTAGAAACCGAACCAGAAAAGAAGAAGGAAAGAAAGATAAAGGAGATAAGAAGTGGAAGAAGAACGTTCAGCTGAGTTTTAGGTAACCCTTTATCTATTTTCTTGTTTTGATAGAAGAAGAAAGCAGAAAGACTAGATTTTTGTGTGCTGAAAATGAAGAGAGAAAGAAGAGGAACAAGAGATTTATGTTTTTAGATTTTCATAAACTTTTAACTAGACCTTAGCTCTTCTAGCTTAGATAAATTAAGAGTAGATTAAATCTAAACTTATTTTTGGATAATATAGCTTTATGGAAGTTTTATTCATGTATGTTGATTGAATGAAAGTATGCTTGTTTGAAGGCAACGGAGAAAGTCAAGGGCATGAACAAGAGGAAAGATGAGCTTAAATTTAAAGCTACAAGTAAATAGATGGGTAACATGTTTATAGTTTTTGCGATGATGGGCTATATTATTTGATTTTGTGTGTATAAATGCTTATCTTGAATCATTGTGAATGTAGAAAAATGTTCTGTGAATTTAATATCAAGTTTGCTTTGCAAGAATTCTGTTACTTTGATGTTAATGAAAAATAGAAAATTTAAGAAGTATGAAAATATAAAATATGTAGCCATTGGAAAAAAAATTGCTTGTGCGGGCAAGAGAGATATCATTTCGTTCATCACAAGCACGTTGACCTAAAGCCTTCTTCCGGCTGCCTATTTGTGGCATATAAGCTCCAAAAAATAGACTCATTTCGTTCATGATGTAAACTTCGGTTTCACCATTCTGTTTTAAGAGATTCTCTCGAGCCATATTGTTGTGTACTTTGTTATGATTTGCTGAGCATGATTTATAAATGAATGCTTTGTTTGATACTATGAAATTTATGATATGGATTATGTGATTGTAATTTAAATTAAGTGTTCTGTGAACTAGATTGATGTATATAAATATGCTTGGATGTATTGTGTGTGGCTCATCACCGATGGCTATAAAAATATTAGCCACTGAACTTCCTAGCTCATCCTATTATCTTTCCACTCCTCTAATGCAAAAATAGCAGATCGACTTTGAATCTTGCAAAAACTTTAGTTGACTCAAAGAATTTATATTTTACTTTTAACTAAGTTAGTTTGGATCATTTTTGGTAGCTTTATAAGCATGTTAGGTATAAGTATTCATGTTGTATTTTTGTATTATGCTACTGATGTGGCTTTTGTTTATAATTGGAGCAATTACATACTTTGTTTTATTTGAGAAATTAAAGACAGTAAGAGTTAGAAGAAATATTCATCTAATCATGTCCAAATTCCTCTTATGTTAAAATTGCTATATTTTTGGTTGGGACTGAAATTGGTAGATTTTGAAGACTTTTGAATGGATTTTTCTGAAGCAATTGTTTTTAGTGGGAGTCTTACATGTATGAATTGTGTT
>JAOTAY010069142.1:0-17347 GCA_025629805.1 Erythroxylum baracoense | reverse complement strand
TGGAACCTAAAGCGTAAAACTACTACAGATGCTGGCAACTAACAAATTTCTCACCTATTTTGCATACAACCAAATCCTCAAAACAGATCAGTCTATCCTCACAATCCCCTCTGACATTCGTGCGTCATCAAAACAGAGAAAATTTAATAAATCTCCCAACCAAAATCCTTCTTTCCGAAAGCAAAAACAACAAGCTTGAAACGTGCAGAGATGAAGGAAACTCAACAACATCATTTGCGCAACCAGAACAACATCATTTCCAGCAAAAAATAAAAAACTTACTTGGCCCTGGAGAGACGAACGTGTTGGGGAAGAAGGGCAGCGTGCGAGAGAGAAGCTAGGAGAGTTGTGGGTCGGCAGAGAGGATTGATTTTGTGAGGGAGAAGGGGGCGAAATGTTGGGGATTCACAGAGCCGAAGAAGAGAGTTGGACTGGGAGGGCTTTTCGTGTCTTTTGTGTTTTGGAGACAGGGACAGGGGTTTCTGTCCTTCGATTTTCGGAGGCACAAAAACGCTTGTCCCTGTCCTCCGGGGACGGAGGACAAAATCACGAGGACAGTAACCAAACATGCGTTGAAGACAGGATTTTTATGTTTTGTCCACTGTCCCCATTAACGGGGATAGATTAAAATTTATCTATATAATTAGTTTAATTTATCTATAAATAATCATTCCTGTTCTTATTTAAGCATCAAAAAATAAATTCATTCACTAAAAGTAGAGCTTGTAAAGTTCTAATCTTATAGATTTTAAATTGTAAATTAATATTTGAAAAGGTTAAAGAGTAATACTGTTGACGCCCGGGTCTCGGTACTTATTACAAAGCTACTTTACGAGAGAATCAGGTAATGGTCAAGCATAAGACCTTTTTGGAAAAGTTCGTCGTGGCCAACTTTTGGCTTCACAGTGGCAAACTTTTCTAAAACCTTTTTGGAAAAGTTCACCACGGCCAACTTTTGGCTTCGCCGCGGCAAGCTTTAAAGATCAAGCAAAAAGATCTCTCGGGAAGAGTTCGTCGTAACTAACTCTTGGATTCGCAGTGGTGAACTCACAGAATCAAGCGAGAGCGCCTCTCAGGAAAAGTTCACCACGGCAAACTTTTGGCTTCCTTCGAATAAACCCAAACCATCCAACACTAAATGTACATACATCCTTTCAACAAAACACAAATTCCATCATTATAAAAAATTTACAATCTCAACTAAGAAGATAGATATGTACATGATCGACAGAAACTTCTTCAAATCTTAATCTCATTACTAAATCAAAATAGAGTTTGAACATAGCTTTAGTTACATATCAACAATTACATCAATAACTTAATACAAAATACAAATGGATGCTCATATTTGATATCCTTATAAAGCTACCCCAAAATAGTCGAGCTAACTTAGTTACAAAAGAACGATCTTGGAGTTTGCCCAAATGCCTTGCAAGGATCGCTAACCTACTCGTTCTGTACCTGAGGAGTAAAATAATGGGTTGAGCTATATGGCTTAGTGGCTAATATGTTTATGGAAATTGGTAACGAGCCACACAAAATTCAAGTATATATATATATATATATATATATATATATCCATATCTCATTTTATCTAGCAATTCAATCATCAACCATTCTAGCTTAAAACTCATAGTTAAGGAAGTTATCACATAACATGTATAATTAACCATCAAACATAATCACTCAAATGTGTATCATACTTCACAAATCAAATGGAATGCACAAACAAATAGCTTGAGAGTGCTATGGGTCGAAATGGAGAAACCGAAGTTTACACCATAAACAAAATGAGTCCGTTTCTTAGGATCTCATATGCTACAAGCAGGCAGCCGGGAGAAGGCTTAAGGTCAACGTCCACGTGACAAACGAAATGGTTTCTCTCTTGCCCAAACATAAGCGAATTCTTACGCTCAATTCATCTCATCATATGTTCATAGTTTCATGCATCTTATGTTTTTTTCCTCTTTTTCGATTATGCAAAATGTCATAGCATCTTTCAAGGTATGACATGAGAATATATCATAATACATTTTCCCACATTCACAATAAGTCAAATTCAAGCAATTAAGCATACATACACACAAGGAAGCAATTTGCTCATCTCAACAATAACAATAAACTTATTACTCACCTAATTCGTTTGAAAAATCCAACTCAATTGTGCCTTTTGTCTTGCTCTTGGATAGGGTTTTCTTGGTTTCCTAAAACAAACCAATTTATCATTCAATCCACATTCAAATGGAAATTCATAAAGCTTCAATAATCAAGAATAAATAAAAAATCAAGTCTAGACTTAACTTACCCATAGTATATCTAGGCTAGAAAATTAAAACCTAGTTTAGAAATTCATGAAAAATCAAATGGGCTTCTCTTCTTCTCTTCTTTCTTCCAGCACTAACCCATTTCCCTCTCTAATGCCCTTTGTTTTTCTACCAAAACAAGAAGAAAAGATGAAACTTACCTAAAACAAGTTGGTTTCTCTTCCTTCTTATTCTTTCTCCTAGCTTCCACGATTCTTCTTCTTCTTTTCTCTTCTTTCCCACATTTTTCTCTCTTCTTTCTCTCTTCTCACGATTTTCTTCTTCTTCTTTCTTATTGAAGAATACATTTTTTCTTGATTTTCCAATTTTACCCTTCATTTGTCTTGTTCTTCCAATTTTGCCCTTCTTTTGTCTCTTATAACCATTACACTAATTTAATCCCAACATATCTAATTAATAACCTTAGTTTCTATTCATGCTTACTAAATTAATGACTAAATCCTAAGAACATGAATAAAGAAATCAATGAATAAATAGATAAATAAATAAAATAAAAGAAAAAAATAAAAAATTTGGATCCTACATTTCTCCTCCCCTTAAAGAATTTTTTCCTCGCAATTCTTACCTGAGTCTGCAATGAAGTGTAGATACTCCTCCTGTATGGCTTCCAAAGGCTCTTATGTTGCCTCCTCTCTTGCATGATTCTTCCATAAGACTTTAACCAACGTCACAGTCTTGTTTCTCAAGACCTTTTCCTTTGAATCTAAGATCTCTACTGGTTGTTATTCATAAATCAAATCCTCTTTTAATTAAACCTTTGAAGGTTGGACTATGTGTGAAGGATTTTATCGGTATTTCCTCAACAATGATACATGAAAGACATTGTGAATCTTAGATAATTCTGGGGGCAAAGTTAACTTGTAGGCTAAAGGCCCAATCTTCTTAATGATCTTATAGGGGCCTATGTATCTTGGACTTAGCTTACCCTTCTTACCAAATCTTAAGACTCCTTTCTATGGAGAGGCTCTAAGAAATATTTTGTCTCCCACTTCATATTCCATCTCCTTTCTATGTGTATCCATATAGCTCTTCATTCTGTCTTGAGCTACTTTAAATCTTTGCTTCACCAATTTAATCTTGTCAACTGTAGCTTGTACCAAGTCAGGTTCTAAAAGTCTCCTTTCACCTCCCTCATCCCAACAAATAGGAGTTCTGCACCTCCTACCATACAAGACTTCATAAAGTGCCATTTGAATTCCTGAGTCATAGGAATTATTGTAAGCAAATTCAATTAAAGGTAGATGATCATCCCATGAGCCTTTGAAGTCCATAATATAAGCTCTTAACATAGCCTCCAATGTCTGTGTTGTCCTCTTTAATTAGCCGTCAGTTTATGGATGGAAAGCCGTGCTAAAAGGCAATTTGGTTCCCAAAACTTCTTGTAAACTTTCCTAGAATCTAGAGGTGAATCTAGGATCTTTATCCGAGACTATAGAATTTAGAATCTCATGAAGTCTGATTATTTCATCTACATATTTCTTGGCTAAAGCATTCAAAGAATCTGCTTGTCTAACTAGCAAGAATTGTGCTGACTTGGTTAGTCTATAAACACTCACCCATATTGCATTATGCTTCCTCCTAGTCCTCGGCAATCCCATCAAAATCTTCTCTCACTTCCATTCAGGAATAGACAAAGGTTTAAGCTTACTAGTAGGTGCCTGATGTTATGCTTTAACTTGCCGGCACACTAAGCATTTTCTAGCATACTTTGCCACATATTTCTTCATTCCTATCCACCAGAATTGCTCTTTTAAATCTCTATACATTCTTGTACTTCTTGGGTGCATTACATATGGAGCATTGTGTGCTTCATCCAGAATTTCATCCTTCAACTCTTGCATGTCTGGATTACACAGTTTGTTTCCTACCACCATCAATCCATCTTCTCTTATCTCTATTTCATAGGGTTTACCATTTTTAATTTCTTCTCTGAGCTTACTCAAGTACTCATTTTGTTCCTGCAATTCCTTAATCTTCTTATTCAACACTGGCCTCACTCTAAAAGTAGCTACTATACAATCAGATTCAGTTTACCTCAATGTCACCTTAAATATGGCTAATTCCGCTAACAAAGTAAGATATACCGTCTCCACATGTGCCATAGTAGATTTTGTATTCAATGCATCCGCTACTATATTAGGTTTCCCCGGGTGGTAATCTATCATCAAGTCATAATCTTCTATTAGTTCTAACCACCTTTTTTGCCTTAGATTTAACTCTTTTTGGCTCATCAAATATTTAAGACTCTTGTATAGACCTTGGTGCTGGCTCTATAGAAGTAATGTCTCTATATTTTCAACGCAAAAATTATGGCAGCTAACTCCAAGTCATGCATAGGATAATTCATCTCATAAGATTTTAATTGCTTAGAAGCATAGGCGATCACTTTATCTCCTTGCATCAACACACACCCTAGTCTCTTCCTTGAGGCATCACTATATACTATATATCCATCACTACCAGAAGGCAAGGTCAAAGTTGGTGCAGTTGTGAGCCTATTTTTCAATTCCTCAAAGCTTTTCTGACATTCCTCTGTCCACACAAATTTCGGATTCTTCCTTATCAACTTGGCAAGTGGGGCCACTATTATGTAAAAGCCCTCTACAAATATTCTGTAATACCCAGCTAAACCCACGAAACTCCTCACTTCTGCTATATTCTTAGGTGCTCCCCATTTGACTACAGCTTATATCTTCCTCGAATCCACATGTACTCCTTGTTCTAAAATTACATGTCCAAGAAACACCACTTCCTTTAGCCAAAATTCGCATTTATCGAATTTGGCATACAACTATTTCTTCCTCATTGTCTCTAAGGCAATCCTCAAATGTTCCTCATATTCCTTGTCATTCTTGGAATAAACCAATATATCATCAATAAAGACTATGATAAATTGGTCTAAGAAAGGCTTGAATACTCTATTCATTAAGTCCATGAAGGCTACAGGGGCATTTATTAACCCAAAAGGTATCACTAAGAACTCAAAATGCCCATACCGTATCCTAAAAGCAGTCTTTGACACATTGGACTCCTTTATTCTCAACTGATGGTAACTCGATCTCAAGTCTATCTTAGAGAAGACTTTCTCCCCTTACAATTAATTAAACAAATCATCTATACGTAGAAGAGGATATCTATTCTTGATAGTGACATGATTGAGTTTCCTGTAGTCCACATACATTCTCAAGGATCCATCTTTCTTCTTGACAAAAAGCATTAGAGCTCCTCAAGGTGAAGAGCTTGGCCTAATATACCCTTTCTCCAATAATTCTTCTAACTGATCTTTAAGTTCCTTCAATTTTTTCGGGGCCAATCTATAAGGTGGAATTGATATCGGTGCAGTACTTGGAAGAAGTTCTATAGGAAACTCAATTTCTCTAGGTAGTGGTAGTCCTGGTAATTCCTCTGGAAAGACATCAAAGAATTTCATGGCCACATGAATATCTTCTAACTTCCCTCCAGCTACCTTCATATCTAGCGCAGATGCTAAAAATGCTTCACATCCTTTCCTCATCATTTTCTCTACTATCAGGGCCAAAATAACTCTAGGTGGACTTGTTTTCCTGTTCCCCATAAACATCACCTTTTTACCTTCATCCAACACAAACTCTACTATCTTCTGTTTGCAATCAAAATTGGCATTATACTTTTCTAATGTATCCATGCCCAATATCACATCTAATCCCCCTATCCTCAATGGTATTAAATCCACCAATAATTATTCTCCACCAATATACACTTCATAATCTGTTTCAATTTGACTAGTAATAATATATTGGCCGATTGGGGTACTAACCATCAACAGACCATCTACGGGCTCAAATTTCTAGCATGCACAATTCTACTTGACGAAACAAATGAATGGGTAGAGCCTGGATCAATCAAAACAATAATATCATCATCAAATAATTTAACTATAACAGTCACAACCTTCGGAGCTGTATCTGCGTCCTCCCTTGTCATTGCAAATCACTCTAACTAGTGCTTACCCCCTCGGTCGTGTATCCTAAAGTCTCAGCCCTTTTTGAAGCTTGCATCTGAGTTCTCTTTTGTTTTGCATACTGCAGACACTCTCTAGTTATGTGCCCTTTTTCCCTAAAGTTGAAACAAGCTCCAGTCAATCTATAACACTTCCCTTTATGGAATTTATGACAATGCTCACACTTGGGAATGGGTGGCTTATCCCCCTCTCCCCTTCTACTGCCACCCGTTATTGAGGCTTGATGAGAAACGGTTCTCACATGTCTAGACCTGCTTGCACCACTGCTCCTCTCCTCATACTGCACAAGGAAAGTCCTAGTGCTCCTCTCTGACAAGTACCACCTCCCCTCCTGAACTGTTCTCTCCCTTTGCTCTTTTTGTTTACGGTTCTCTTTATGTTCTCCACATTCTTAACCCTTAATGCTGCTTCAACCAGCTGTTGAAATCACAAAAATTCTACGCCACCACTTTTTCCCTGATGGCTAAATGCAATCTTAATTCAAACCTATAGCACTTAGCTGCCTCACTCATGATCATCTAAGCTGTATATCAGGACAATTGTGTAAATTTGTGCTCATATTCACTCATTATCATCTCTCTGTGGGTGAGACTCAGAAATTCGCTCTGCTTCTGCTGAACGTACACCTCAGATAAATACTTCTTGTTATAAGTAGCTAGGAAGTCTTTCCATATCAATACTGGTGGTTTCATCTAACTCCCTGGCACACTTGCCCACCAATGCAGAGCATCTCCCTGTAGTAAGCTTGCAACATATTCGACTTTTTCATCATCCTCACAATCCATTTGCTTCAACACCCTTTCTGTCTTTCTCTACCATGTTTCAGCTTCTTCTAGATTAGTGGTCCCATAAAATTCGACTGCCCTGTACTTCCTAAGCTTATTAAACTACTTTCCTTTCTTAGTTAGGGCCAGAGCAGAAGTCTGTGACATCTGGCCCATGGCCTGGACAAAAGCCTGAGCAAAGGTTTAGAACAACCTAGGATCTAAGGGAGTAGGCATTTGGTTCTACGGAAGTGGAGACTCATACGTCTGTAATCGAGAGAACTCACTACCCTGTCCTACCGAAGCCTTAGCATTTCCTAGGGCTCTAGACTCATCAGTGCTCTCCTCTTTTAGTGGAGGGCCAGGTGCAACAGATCCTTAAAAAACTCCCCGTGTTCTTCTACAAGGTAGCATTTTACTCCTTCAATTAAAATAATAATCGTTTAGCTTACAATACATTTTAATTTTATTTCCTACATGTATGCATGATATGCATGTCACTCAATGCAATCAATCAATTCAACAATGCAAACAATTTATCACACATCATAGTAATTTATACCACTACGCATTCTAAGCCTAGGAATCCTAAAAAGCCCAAGCTCTGATACCAGAAAAATGTTAGTGCCTAAGTCTCGGTACTTATTACAAAGCTACTTTACTAGAAGATCGGGTAAGGATCATGTACAAGGACCCATCAGGAAAGTTTACTATGGCCAACTTTTGACTTAGCCGCGGCAAACTTTGAAGATCAAGCAAAAAGATCTCTTGGGAAGAGTTCACCACTGTGAAGTTAGAGAATTAAGGGAGACTACCTCTTAGGAAAGGTTCGTCATAGTGAAACCTTCGGATAGACCCATACCATCTAACACTAAATGTAGATACATCCTTTCAACAGAACACAAATTCCATCACTATCAACAATTAACAATCTCAGTCAAGAAGATAGATAAATACATGTACGACAGAAACTTCTTCAAATCTTAATCTCATTGCTAAATCAAAATAGAGTTTGAACATAGCTTTAATTACATATCAACAACTACATTGATATCTTAATACAAAATACAAATGGATGCACATGTTTGATATGCTTATAAAGCTACCCAAAAATGGTCGAACTAACTTAGTTGCAAAAGAACTATCATGGAGTTTGCCCAATTCCTTGCAAGGATCGCGAACGTTTTGCACCTGTGGAGTAAAATAATGGGTTAAGCTACATAGCTTAGTGGCTAATATATTTATGGCCATTGGTAACGAGCAACACAAAATTGAAGCACACACACACACACACACATATATATATATATATATATCTCATTTTATCTAGCAATTCAATCATCAACCATTCTAGCTCAAAACTCATAGTTAAGGAAGTTATCACATAACACATAACATGTATGATTAACCATCAAACATAATCATTCAAATGCATATCATACTTGATAAATCAAATGGAATGCACAAACAAATGGCTTGAGAGTCCCATGGGTCGAAATGGAGAAACCTAAGTTTACACCATAAACAAAATGAGTTCATTTCTTAGGATCTCATATGCCACAAGCAGGCAGCTGGGAGAAGGCTTAAGGTCAATGTGCACATGACGAATGAAATAGTTTCTCTCTAGCCCAAACACAAGCAAATTCTTATGCTTAATTCATTTTATCACATGTTCATACTTTCATGCATCTTATGCTTTTTCCTCTTTTTTGATTATGCAAAATGTCATAGCATCTTTCAAGGTATGACATGAGAATACATCATAATACATTTTCCAACATTCACAATAAGTCAAATTCAAGCAATTAAGCATATATACACACAAGTAAGCACTTTGTTGATCTCAACAATAATAATAAACATATTACCCACCCAATTCGTTTGGAAAATCTAACTCAATTGTGCCTTTCCTCTTGCTCTTGGATAGGGTTTTCTTGATTCCCTAAAACAAACCAATTTCTCATTTAATCCACATTCAAATGGAAATTCATAAAGCTTTAATAATTAACAATAAATAAAAATTGAGCCTAGACTTAACTTACCCATAGTATATCTAGGCTAGAAAATTAAAACCTAGTTTAGAAATCGATGAAAAATCAAATGGGCTTCTCTTCTTCTCTTCTTTCTTCTAACACTAACCCATTTTTCTCTCTAATCGATTTTGTTTTTCTACCCAAATAAGAAGAAAAGATGAAACTTACCTAAAACAAGTTGGTTTCTCTTCCTTCTTATTCTTTCTCCTTGCTTCCACGATTCTTCTTCTTCTTTTCTCTTCTTTCCCACGGTTTTCTCTCCTCTTTCTCTCTTCTCACGTTTTTCTTCTTTTTCTTTCTTATTCAAGACGACATTTTGACTTGATTTTCTAATTTTACCCTTCATTTGTCTTGTTCTTCCAATTTTTCCCTTCTTTTGTCTCTTATAACCATTACGCTAATTTAATCCCAACATATCTAATTAATAACCCTAGTTTCAATTCATGCCTGCTAAATTAATGACTAAATCCTAAGAAAATAAATAAAAGAAATTAATGAATAAATAGATAAATAAATAAAAAATTAGGTTCCAACAATAAGAATACGAACAGTACTGATTTTTGCTACTGTGCAAATGTCTCCATGTAGTCAATTCCATAAGTTTGAGTGTACCCCATAGCGACTAGTCTAACTTTGAATCATTCAATGGTTTTGTCTGACTTGTATTTGACTATAAAAACCCACCTACATCCAACGGGTTTCTTTCCTTCAGGCAATTTAAAAACTTTCCAAGTTGAGTTCTTTTGAAGTGACTTCATTTCCTCTTTCATAACTTTCTTCAATTTAGGATCTCCCAGAGCTTCTTGCATGTTAGTAAGAATAGATACAATAGATAATTGATTCACAAATGACTCACTTTCTTTGACAGTCTATGATAGGATACATAGTTATTTATGGGATACTTAGGATTGGAACTAAGAACAGGTTCATAGTTAACTCTAGGTATACCTCTAGTAGCTCTATTAGGTAATACTTTTGGAAGGAATTAAGATTCAGAATGTAGCTCTAGTTTTACTTGTGGTTCAGGAAAGGAATTATCCTCAGCAAATAATTTGTTTGATGGAACTTGAAGTGGAGTCACTTTCATCTGAATCTGATTATTTACCCAATACAAACTAATGTTCGGTTGGTTGAGAACAGGTTGCTCATGCACGATTTCCTCCTCTGGATACTCACCACTTTTATCCAAAAATTCACCACTTGTATTCAAATGTTCCAAAGAAGGATTCAGATTTAGAGTCCACAATTCATTTCATCTCTCCCCTTGAATTGGACTTGGAAATAGTATAGTGCACGTCATTTTCATGAAAGACAACATCAATGGTAACATACATTTTCTGTGATGGGGGGTGATTATAGCGATAGCCTTTCTGAAGTGAAGCATAGCTAACTAAGACACATTGTAGGGCTTGGGGTTCTAACGTATCACACAATGGCTTAGGAAGATGCACAAATGCCACACACTAAAAAATTCTAGGTGATAAATTCAAAGCAGTAAGACCAGTTACAGTTGAATGAAGAACTTTAAACAGAGTCTGAAAGTTCAACTAGTTGGAGGGTACACGATTAATAAGGTAAGCCCTATCACTGAGCGCTTTACCCCAGTAACTAGTGGGCATGTGAGCTCCAAACAAAGATGCGCGTACAACTTAAAGTAAGTGGCAATTCTTGCGCTCCACAACCCCATTTTGTTGAGGGAATAGGGGATAGTTATCTGGTGAGATATGCCATGTTTCTATAAGTATTTCTTCAGGTCCTGATTAACATGTGCTCTGCCATTATCGGTGCGAAGAACTTGTATATGAGATTGGTATTGAGTGGCAATCATCTTATGAAATTTCTTAAACAAAGAGCTAACTTCATTTTTCGATTTCATCAAGTAAACCCAAAACATACGAGTGTGATCATCAATAAATAAGACAAACTAATGAGAACCATTCAAGGACAGGCATACATCAAAGTGAATCAACATAAAAGTTACTAAACTTTTATTCATACACAATGGGAATGATACTCGGTGACTTTTTGTAAGTTCGCAAATACTGCATTTGAAATATGAAGTATTCAGCTGAGAAAACAACTTTGGGAATAATATTTTTAAATACCCAAATGATTTATGACCCAAGCGTCTATGCCACAACCAAATTTTGCAGGACTTGTCAATCTGATTTGTTAAAAGAGCTTGAGCCAACTGATGTCAACTAATAGGCTTCAAATCTATATAGCATAGCTTCCTTTTTCTAGTAACACAACCAATCATCTTCTGAGTTTGAATGTCCTTAAAAACACAAAGGTTAGGCCAAAAAATAACAACATAATGTAATGCATTGGTTATTTGGGTGACAGACAATAAATTATGGTTGAGGGAAGGTACAACTAAAACAAAATCAAGATTCAAATTATCTGAAAGTGGAATTGAACATTCCCCAATCACAGGTGAGGGATTACCATTAGTGGTAGAGACTATATGTGTGGCGGACTGTTTCATAGACAAAACATGCTTATTGTCAAAGGTCATGTGATCCGTAGCACCAAAATCAATTATCCATGTACTACTACTACTATTCAATGCAGAAGTATGGAAAACCTTACCAATGTTACTTGAAATAGCAATCAAAGAGGAACCTTCTACAACATCATTGGAAGGTTTGGTCATAGCAATAGAGGTTTGGTGGTTTGGCTTCAAATTACACTTGTGTGATGCCTTTGCTAGATCCCACCAATCTAGACTGCCAATTATATTATAACACTGTGCCTTTATATGACCTATCTCACCACAGTGAGTGCACAAATGCTCGGGTTTGGTAGCACCTATTTCATAACCGTTGTTCTGAGATCGTGTTTGGCCAGAATCAGTCTTTTAAGTGGATTGTCAAGACTGGAACTTAAAGCGTTTAGCCAATAGAGTGGAAGATTAAGGAGTATCGGGTTCAACATTTAAAGTAGCTCAGCGTATAGCGTCTCAATATACATAGCCATAGATGTCATCGAGGTCCATCGAGTGGTCCTTCTGACGGACCTCCAAAGGACCTCACCTCTAATTTATTCAAATTCTACATCTAGACCACTAAGAAAGATGTACACTCTCAACCGTGCAACAGATTTCTTATAGGTGACAATGGATCCTTCATGATAACTTTATCACAATAATCTAATTCTTGGAAAATTTCAACAAGCTCATCGTAATAAATTGATAGAGGTCGACTAGCTTGTTTGGTGGTAAAGGCACGTGAATTCAGTGTAAAGAGTTGCGTCTTATCTGAACCATCATAAAATGCTTTGGCAAAGTTTCTTTTGCAACACACAGTCAAAGATAATGTTTCATTATTTCTGGTGGCATGGAGGTTAGCATCTAACCTTTGACCTTTTGATTCTCTGCATACCACTTTGCATAGGTAGTATTAGATTGCTTCGGTGAATTAGTTTTGCCCATAATATATTTAAGCTTCTCACACCCTGCGATTTGCATTTCTAATATTTGGGACCATACATCATAATTAGTTTCTGTGAGGATAACTTGGAAGCTAGAATTTTCAAATTGGATATGGATTACTGGGGTTAATGATTTGGGAGAAGAAGATTTGGAAGCCATATGGTGGTACCGGTTTACTGCGATGGAAGTTTAGGGAAATATGGGAGAAGTTGTTTTCTGCAATGGAATTTAGGTTGGCTATGATACTAAGTAAGAACTTGGTTTCTATTCATCCATATTTCTTTTACATTATTGTGGGTACAAATAGCCATGGAATGCTAAAGTTTTGGACTATAAATCTCTGAGCTAGCAGAGTATATCTCTAATTTAAGAAATATATATATTTACAATCAATCTACAAATGGAAGTATACCAACTTGGAATTACTTCTAAACTCTTCAACAATACATAAATCATGAATCATATGTAAATCATTCATGCCTATTAAGATCTTGAATATAATAATAACCAAATAAATGAAGCAAATAAATCACTTATCTTGAGCAGAAGTTGTCATGACGTAGACAAAAAGCCTTTAATAATCACGAACTAATTTTTTTTCTCTTAACCTTTATTATGTAGCAGATAACTTGTTAGATAGTTAAATATGTTCTTTCTGTATTTGTTTTATTTGTACCTGATTAAGGTAGAGATATGCTTAGTTTATATACACTTCTTTATTGAAATTAAATATTGTACATTCATAAAGTACTAAATTAACAGTCAAGATTTAATATACTATTGAACAAAGAGAAACCCTAAACTAAGTTTAATATGAGCCTACGGAAAATATGGGCCATAACTTCAAGCCATATTTCTTACATTCTCTCACTTGGTCGGATGTTTCATCATTACATTTAATAGTATAACATAAGGCTAGAAAAAATTAAATCTTATAAATTGTTAACATTATAAGCACCTCATCACAACAAATCATATAATTTGGGTTATGGCAGTTATACACAGTATAATTATATAGTCCTTTCCCTATACCACTACATTAAGAACTTATTATGTTTAGGTTCGTAAGTTATACATAACAACATATAATCCATATACTTGTTATGAAAATAAATACAAATTTCTTATTCAAACAATTATGTATACATAAATATAACAAATAAAAATATAAAATTCATAAACATATTGTTATTAAGCTGAAAAGTGTTAAAACATTATCATCAAACATTATTATTAATTATCAATACAACCAAGATCCATCCTAAGCACATGTTCATTGCATGTCTTTGGTTGTAAAACCTTAGTTAGAGGATTTGCAACCATGAGATCCATCCTAATATATTCTATATGCACTCTTTATTTTTGAATCTCCTCTTTGACTAACAAATACTTTAATTCCATGTGTTTTACGCCTCTAGAGTATTTATTGTTCATAGAAAAGAAAATTGTTGAAGAATTACCACAATAAATTTTCAGCAGATTGCTTACTGTGTCGACAACCTTAAGCCCTAAAATAAAGTTCTACAACCATAATGCAAGAATTGTAGCCTCATAAAAAGCTGCAAGTTTGCTTCCATAGTGGATGAAACAATGATAAACTGTTTGGCAATCTTCCATAAGATTGCTCCTTTAGCTAATAGGAACAAATAGCCAAATGTTGACTTTCTACTATCAACACATTTGGCAAAATCTGAATATGAATAACCAATCACTTCTAAATAATCATATCTCTTATAAGTGAGCATATAATCCTTTGTTCCGTGAATACATCTTAACGCTTTCTTTGCAACCTTCCAATGACCAATACCAAGATTATTTTGATATCTAGCTAGCATCCCCACTACAAAACTGATGTTGGGTCTAGTACAAGTTTATAGGTACATCAAAATGCCCACAACATAAGCATATATAATTGCTTCTATTTTGTTACGTTCCACATCATTCTTTGGAGATTGCATAAGAATAAATTTATTTCCCTTTTGAATAGGGATTACACCTGTTGAGCACTTGATAATGTTAAATTTCTTTCTGAGACAATCCTAATAAACCTTCTGATTTTTTATAGAGTATTGAAATTCCAATCATATAGGATACCTCTCCCATATCTTTCATATCAAAATTCTTATAAAGAAATTCTTTAGTCTTATGTAACAAATCTGAAATTCTTTAGTCTTATGTAACAAATCTAAGTCATTAGTAGTAAGCAAAATGTCATCAACATTTTGAATTAGAAATATAAACTGACACCCAATGATCTTTCAGTAAATACACCGATCATCAGTGATTACCTTAAAACTGAAATAAATAATGGTAGTACTAAAATTAATATACCATTGTCTGGAAACTTATTTAAGTCTACATGTTGACTTCTTCAATATACACACGATACTTTTTTTTAACTTCAATGAAAAAACCTTTAGGTTGATCCATATAAATTTCCTCCCTAAGATCCCCATTCAGAAAAGGATGTTTTCACATTCATCTAATGTAACCCTAAATCAAATTTAGAAACTAATTCTAAAATTAATCTCAATGAATCTTTCTTTGAGATAGGTGAAAAAGTCTCTTTATAATCAATTTCATCTTTTTTAGTGTAACCTTTGGTAAAAGGTCCAGCTTTATGTCTTTCAACATTGCCATTCGAGTCACGTTTGATCTTAAAGACCCATTTATAGCCAACTCGTTTAGAACCTTTTGGCAAGTCTATAAGATCCTAGATATTGTTTTGAGCCATTGATTTCAACTCTTCTTTTATACCATCAATCTATCTTTTAAACTTATCACTACCTGTGGCTTGTGAAAATAAAACAGGACCATTATCACTGCCACAATCGAAATATGACTGTTGTAAATAAACCACATAATCAATAAAAATAGCTGACCTTCTAACCTTTGCAGGTTTATTTAAGCTATACCATCTAGTTCAGATGCATGAGGTAGTGGTAAGTTAGGTTCTTGTTGAGGTGCTTCTTCATTATTGAAATGTTTTTCTTGATTATTCGATCTTCCAAAGTAGGAACAACATTTGTTGTGGTTGTGGGTTTAAGAACATTTACGAGTAATAGAAACCCTTATTTCATTAGTATCCACAACTTGATTTTTAGCACTCGCACTAACCTCACTATTCTCTAAAAATTTGGCAATGGTTGTTTCAACAATTCTAGGACTATGGTTTAGACAGTAAAATCTGTACCCTTTGGATTTCTCTTGGTAACTAATAAAGTAACTACTAATTGTTCAAGAATCCAATTTTCTTTCATATGAATTATAAATTCATGCTTATGTTGGACAACCTCAAACTTGCAAGTGTCTTAAACTAGGTTTCCTTCTAGTTTATAACTCAAAAGGAATTTTAGGAACTACCTTACTAGGAACCCTATTTAGTAGATAAAAAGCAGTTTTAAGCTCATACATTTATAAACTTCTAGGTAATGAGGAATTACCCATCATACTCCTAACTATATCCATTAATGTTCTATTTTGCCTTTCTATCACATCATATTATTGCAGTGTGCTTGGTATGATATACTGTGCACATATGCTATTACCTTTGAGGAACTTAGTAAACAGACAAGGATGTTTTCCATATTCATCATACTTTTCATAGTACTCACCACCTTTATCAGATCTTATAATTTTCACTTTTATATCTAATTGCCTCTTAACTTCCTTTACAAACACCTTAAGGATATTTACATTTGAAGATTTTTTCATAAAGCAAATAGATATATCCATACCTTGAAAAATCATTTGTAAAGGTGATGAAGTATTTTTCTCTATTAAAGGACGGAGTGTCAAAAGGTCCACAAATGTCAATGTGCATTATTTCAAGAAGCTGACTATTTCTTGTGGCTCTTTTCTTCGTACGTTTGATTTACTTTTCGTTAATGCATTTTACACGTAAGCCAAGATCAGTAAAATCTAGATTCAGTAGAATCACATTCTTTACTAGTCATTCTAACTTTTCTTTGGGTATATATCCCAAACGTTTATACCAAAAGTATGCATAATGTTCACTAAAATACATTTCATTCCAATATTTTGATTAACAATAAATAGGGATTCAGAAAAACATTGTCAAGTTTCAATTTATATAAACCATCCATAACCATTCCATAACCAATAAAGGGATTATTCTTATACAAATTAAAACAACCATGTCCACCTTTAAAGGTATATCCATTAGCATCAAGTTTAAAAACAGAAATTAAATTTCTACAATCAAAGGTATATCGACTAGCATGAAGTCTAAAAACAAAAATTAAATTTCTAGGATCTAAGGTACATAGAGAGTGTTCATTAGATGCAAGTGAATCCCAGTATCTAATGTCAACCTGTAAGTGCCTACATCTTCATTTGAGGCCTTCATTCAGTTCCCCATAAATATAAAGTTGCTACTTGGACTTATGGTTTGGATTATAAGGAATCCCTATATAATATTGGAAACATGAGTAGTGGAACCAAAATCAAACCACCAAGTATTAGAAGGAACTTTAGTAAAGTTTGATTCAAAGCTTATGGAAACATAATCTATGCCTTTCTTTTTAAACCAAGTCTTGCGTTTTAGGTAATCTTTCTGATAATGTCCTTCTTTCTTGCAAAAGTGGCATTTATCTAACTTTTTTCCCATTCCTTTCACCATTAGAAACTTGTGGAACTTTAGCAGGTAGATTATGTGCATGATAATTTTTATAATATTGATGTGGATGTTGAGAAATACACACTTGAATGGTTGCGACTCTTTTGGTAGCTAATTTGGGTTCCATTTGTGATAAATTTGACCATACTATTCT
>JAOTAY010069044.1:0-17359 GCA_025629805.1 Erythroxylum baracoense | reverse complement strand
TCTTTTCTTTCTATTTCTTTGATCTAGAGCCTAAGGGATACACTGTTATTTACTTACTAAGCACTGGGTGTACTGGGTGTTTGGATACTATATTAGAATACATATAAGTAAAGATTGCTAGTGTTCTATCATTTCCCCACCTGTCAGTGAAGGCTTTCCTGATGAGAGTACTGCCAAAAAGTCTTTGCAAATGAAGCAAAAGGACGGACTGATCAAAGATCTAATCCGTCTGCTGATAATACTTCCAAAAAGGCATCAGAAGGAACAAGTGAGTCTGAAACAGAACCAATTAAGTTGTCTCAAAGAAATGCAACTTCTAGGATTGTCAATGGGGATGAGAAACTGATTATAACAGATGCATCTAAAGAGGAAGGTGGTGCAGGAAGTGAATCTGAAGCAAAACTTCCTATACGGCCTTTGAAGAAGGTGGAGAGAAGAGGTGATAAAGTGGACAGATCTTCTTCCAAGCGGTCTGAGGAAAAGAGATCTCGTATCCATGGAAAAGCCATTTCAGAAGAAAATGTTGCCAAAACTTCAACTCAAGATGGTGATAAAGTACCTTTTGTTCTTGATCTTGAATCCAAAGTCCAGTTTGTATTTTGCTTGGAATTTTCTGCTCAACCATTAATGAAGAACATAATTTCTCTGCTAATGGTTGTTTAGGAAAGTCTCTCCTCACTGAAATCAGCTTCTAAGTCAACGAAAAATGAACAGCAGCCAGTTGAAACCTCTAAGACAAATACCAGGAGACAGCACGATTCAGGAAGAGAAAAGATAATTGTTATTTGTACTTAAAATCATTGTATAAGATCATAATTTGTACTAATTTACTGCACGTATATATGGATCTGTTATGCTTCTTTCATATACTTGTGGTCCTATATCCAAACTAAGTAGTTGCTTCTCTTACATCATTATGGTTTAGTGTGACTTCTATGGACTGTTCAGATGTACGTTGGCACGTGGACTTGGGTCTTGTATTCCATGTGTCAATTTCTTATGTCTACAGTTGCTATTCCAGGCAAGTGATAAAGAAGAGAATAATGAGCCTCTTGTTGGTTCGAAAGTCTAAGTTTGGTGGCCATCGGATAAAAAGCAAGTTCAGCGTCATGTTTGTAGTTCAAATATCTTTGTGCTGAAGGCATTGCTAAAGCTGATCTTTGTTTAACCCTGGTTGTTGTGTGTGGATGTGTTATTGTATGCTTATTTCTATTTGTATCAGTGTTCAACATGTGGATATGTGTGCCATTGGATAATAGGCGTGTGCATGCATGAACAATTATTTTCATGCATCTGTGATCTTTAAAGTTCAACATTTGTACACTTTACCTAGATTAATGTCAATTGCATATCATAATGCACATTTTTAAATGTTCACAATTACCAACTGTTGAGCCATTGGATTGTAGTGACCATTTTCCCAATGGGAAATTGAGCTGGGACATGGTTGAAAGGAAATTTGTGATTTATATGTTCGATTCAATTCCTTGTATGGTTTTGCAGATATTACAATGGTACTATTGAGTCATATGACCCAATTAAAAGGAAGCATAAGGTAAGATGTTAAGCACAATTGATCTTGATTTTCTCCATATAAATGCATGAGAACATTATTGCATCAGCTTACGATTCAGTTTTTATATACAGGGTTTTGATTTGCTTCAAAATTTCATTTGTGTAGGTTGTATATGAAGATGGTGATGTCGAAGTGTTATCTCTCAAAAGGCAAAAATGGAAGTTGGTTGATGGTAGTTCAGATTCTAATGAGGTGACTGACTTTCTAATTTGCTTATTAGTAGGGTTTTGTGGATATGGTGCTGACCTATTTTGTTTACAGGAAGAAGCAACTGATAACCAAAATATTGATAATTCTTCTGAAGTGTATGTTATACAATTTCTCTGGCTGCCTGTCTCTTTTCAGCAGCAGTCTGATAAGTTCTTATGATTCTTACCAGGCCTTTGCGAAAGAAAGCAAAAACTTCTGCGCAACCAGCCAAGCAGGAAAGGATGGATTCTTCTCATGAAGGGTGAGAAGAAAGTTTGTTTTATTGTGTTGGTGAAAAGATATTGGATTTCTGATCATTTAATTATAAATTGGTGGCAGTGGAGGGTTGTCCTATGGAAAATCCCGAATTGATTTCTTAAAATCTGGGCAAAAATCAAAGGAAGCAATTGAAAATGATGGAGAGTCAACAAATGAATCCAAAGCTCTAAAAAGATACCAGGGATGATAACGGCAGCAAAAGTAAGGACCATTCTCCTAAAGGTGGACATAAATCTGCTAATGCTAAAGCAACTAGCAAATCCGAGGATGAAGACATTGTGATGTCCAAAAATAGCAAAGCCAAGGAAGATGGGTCGAGCACACGCAAATCATCCAAGTCCAAGCAAGATGCTCCAAAGGTTATGTCATATGCCAAGGGAAAACCCACAAAAAGTGGAAGAAAATCTAGTACTTAAGGGACTGTCAAGTCGAGGTCAGGTTCATCTAATGTCTGGGAGAATACAATGTGGTAGCTCTGTCAAACATAGGCTTGCAGATAAAATGTCATAGGTGAACAGACTTGTCATCAATGTTTTGGATCAACTGTTATCACTCTTCACATTCCGCCATGACCCTTTTATGTTCTTCGTTTATTTCTGCAAATAGATAGAATAATGTCCCTAAGTTCCAAAGGAATTCATCTTACAGCAATGTTTATAACATACAAAAATGTGGAATTATGTTGGATGTTATTCTGTTCGTTCATTTAAATTAAGCTTAAAGCTAAAGGTTTCTAAGGTGTAGGCTGTTTGCGAGGTTGGCGAAAGGAAACTGAAAGTTTGGAGTGAGAATGAATGAAGAGAACAGAGATGACACAGCTTTATGGTTAAAGAGAAATGAAATGTAATTTCCGTTCGATCATCATTTTCTTTTAATATATGAAGAAAAATTAAGAGTAATCAAATATTTGAACTGTGGAGTGAGCGAGGATTTTATACTGATCTAGAATTATTCAGCGGAAATTTATATGCTGGAACTATAGGATCTTTAAAGGGTAAAGGAGAGAAGTTAAGGAGTTCCAGCTAATTAATCTCGATACTATTCCGGAGATAGTGTTCGGAAATTGGCACAGGATTTGATCCTGACCGCAACGGAATAATCGAAAAATTTTTATATTTTGATTTCTTAAAAATTTTGATTTCTTAAAAATTTTGATTACTTTAATTCTATAAAATAATTAACACATAAATCGAAGTATGAATTTTAATTCGTATCTTATTCCGAAGCTTGATCCTTATCTTGTCGTATTCTTTGAACCATTTTTAAAACTGATCCATCTCAATTACCGTAGTCACACAAGTATTCAACCTCTAATAGTATTCACAGAATAGTTAGAGAGAATTATGCAATTCTTACAGAGAGGGTAAACAAGAAGTGCTAGCTCCATTAGAGCTTAAGCTTATTCATAATAAGTTTTGAACATTTTAGTAATTTAATTGAAATTAAACTTCATTAGAGCGTAAGCCTATTTATAATAAGTTTTGAACATTTGAGTACTAATTTCAATTAAACTTTAATTGAAATTAAATTCTAATTTCAATTAAACTTTAATTAGAATTATAAATAACTTTAGTTGAATACCAATTATTCTTAAATAAGATTCAATATCTCACATTGATCCTTATTTATTAAATATCTTATTTTTAATCATAAAGTTTCTCAAACTTTACAATCAAGTTCAACTTGATAAAATATCTTTGCTCTCTTCAACCTATTCTATATGTGAGACCCGTTAGATTCTCAAATATATTGACTATGATTATAAATTATAGTTCTAATTCATAATTAAAATTAGATAAATGAAAACTCTTTTTAATTTATCTTTAATTCTATAATTAAATAATTTATAATCATATATCAAGATTGGTGTCTAGAAGTACATCATGACTACCCAAATATTTAGGAATGTCAAAGTCCTTTTGAGTAACCTTTCCGTACATGATTTTTTCATATAATTTAATCCTTTCATCAAACAATATTCTGATTAAACATAGAGCATAAAATTAATGTCTTTATTTTTGAGTCTAATCATATTAGTTCTTTTCCATTAGCTATCGATTCAATTAATGACATTTGTAAACTACTTACAAAACTTCATTCTACCTTGACCAAGGATTTTTCAAATCAATACTAATGAAGAACAATGAAATATCCTCCCTAATTACTTCAGGGTGATGAATCATACTTTAATCACATAACTAACTTTGTATAGTTCATACTATATCAATGACTACCGACTGAATGACCCATGATTACATAGGTTATAAGTAGTATCATAACATAACAATCCCTAGACAATATAACTTTAGAAACCTCAAGTCAAAGAATCACTTATATAAGCATCACAATGAGAATTCCATAGACATACAAGTAATTTTCCAAATAGATTTCTCATACTAATTCAGTTCAGTGAACAAGTTCTCTAACAAACACCTATATGTTAGTTTAAGTATCTCCATACTTTATTCTATAAGATCGACTACTTCCTTTATAAGGAAAAACATAACATGTGCTAGTTTTTTACATTATATTAATGTCCAGCTTTAGTAGAATAATAACTAAGAACAATTTAGGGATAATACATAAATGCAATATGAATCTCATAATTACAATCTCATTATAATTTTATTTGCAATGTATAATTATCCTATGGACTTTATCATATACACCTAAATATGTACAAGATAAAGAATGTCTTTAAATTATTTTGTCAGTAAACTACAACTAATCAATTGGTTGTAGGGCATAAACTAACAATCTCTTACTTGCATTAAGTCAATCGTTTAAGATTGGATGTAGGGGATAAACTAACAATCTCTTGCATTAAGTCAATCGTTTAAGTATCTTATAACATATTACCATATGATGATTATTCTCCTGTTGGGACAGTGGCCTAATGATAGAAATCAAGATTCTCTATAGCTCACTTGCTTAAATCTTACAACTTCCATCTTAATTATCATCATAATTAAGAATAATTTCCAAAATACATTATTAGATCTTTGATGAGATCTTAGCTCCTTTGCGTGCCTAATGGCTCTAATGTTCTACAATACATTACTGTCTTAAACAATATAAGGAACTATATCAAGTTCACTAAAGAACTTATTAATCTAGTTAATCTACTCCACTAAATGAAAAATCTATAATGTCTTAATTAGTAACCATTGCTACATTGGAACCTTTCCATTCTTGAATAATATTGTTCTTAAATAAAAATAAACCTTAATTAAAACTTACTTCTAAAGTTATATCCTTATCTCATTGAACTCAAATATCAACTTCTACATAGAATAATGTATATCTTTAATATGTCACAAGTATCAGTTATCTTAAATACTAAACATCTTTAGTACATTATCTGTGTACTTGGACTTATAATTGGTGAACAACTTCTAATCTATCTCTCTATATCTAATTCCTAGATTTAAGCTGTTACTTTTCATATCCAACAAGAATTGTTCTTATAAAATTATATTTTCAACAATTGAAAATTTAGAATTACTTTTCTCTATGAGCAATATGTCTCCATATACTCCCATAGAAGAGGACAACTATACTCCCACTAACCTTCATGTAGACATGATAAATTCATAATAATCTCCAAAACATACTCTTTGAATTCATCATGAAAGTGAATCTTTCAATGTCTCATAGCCTTTCAATAAAGGCAACAGTTCCAATTGGATGTATTGTCATGAGATTTGATCCTTTCAAATTTCATCTTACTTCCACTACTTATCTTGAGAACTATTCTCCTATAAGTGTTCATTGAAACGAAACAATTTGTTCAACAGGTTTGTAAAATTATATCAAACCTTTTGGATATCTCATAACCTTTTATTACTCAATTTAGTTCCAAACTTAATGGATATTATATGCTTTAACTAAGCATTGCATCTTTAAATCATTAACTTTGACTTTTTCAAAGACTTAGCATTTCATATCTAAAATGGAATCTTGCTAATTGATTCAATTAGAACTATTAAAGGTAAGTCATTTTACTAAGTTTAACTATTGAAGAATAATATTGCATCATACAATATCTCATATTATATTTTCTTCCTTACATAAATCCAAACCCTTATGAATTTAGTTGTAAAGGTATTCATTAGAGAATCTAATTCCTTATAAATAACCAAAAAATTAAAAATCATCGCAATGATCTCATCGAAATGCTTCAGCATTCTCAATACTTAATATTTATTTAGATTTAAAATTTTGAACTTTTCAAAATTTTAAATCGATATTTCATTTAATACATATGACTATATCAAATAAAGTAATTAGTAATCTAATGAAATATAAGTATTATCCTTTTATGAATTGTTATTCCATCAAATACATCACATGTATAATATTTAAAAATTCATTACCATCATCATCATTTCACCAAATACTGATTTGTTTATTCTTCAACTTGATAAGTTTCATGTGATTCATAATCAAAAGGATGCACATATCCTTGTATGTAACTTTATGATTCTCATCATGTTGATTTAACCAATATAACATAAAAGGATAGTCTTAGTAATCCAACTTTGCATTCTTACCATTTAAGTTTAGCATAAGTCTTATTTGATCCAACACATACAAACTATTTGTATGAAATTGGATCATCTACTTTTACTTAACAATCTATTTCTTATCATGCATTGAACATTATAATAATGTTAAATCTAAATTTAGTTCAGATACTCATAAGCATGATCTAGAAATGCATATGATCTCTATCATATCTCATATAGGCAAGAAAAGTCTTGCAATCATTTTTCTTCTTATGATAACTATTATCATGTTATAGCAAAGCCTTTAATTGATGTCCTTGTTTATTCTTTTAGTAAAGTAAACTGAATGAAACAATTTCGTCAAGATACTTTACCTTTTAGCTGTATTTAATGCAACCTCTTACATCTTGCTATCATGATGTTGGCATATATCTTTCAGTTTGTCATTAAAGTTTATGAAACATTAGTCAACTCAAAATGTCAATATGTTTTGTCTTCTATATGGTTTTGAACATTTATAAAACTTTTTCATTAGATTTTCAACAAGGATTATAGCAAAAATTGCATAATGGGCACACATATTTTCTTTTCTAACTTTGAGAACTCTTCTCAAACATAATCCTATGTCTAATAAATTTGGTTCACTAACTCTTATGATCAACTATACTAAACAAGGTAAATTCTACTCAGAATAAAATATAAATGTAATAAAAGAAAGTGATTAATTATATGTCATGACTACCAAATAAGATTAGGACTTTAATCATGTATTTTGATAGTCCCATTCTTGTTTTTGAAAATTGAAAGAAAATTTCATTGACTATAGTAAAAGTATTTACAACATTACAATGAGGTCTCCACTAGGGAAATCCAAAAATTTCATTATGTGGCCAATACACAAAAGTTATGACATTGGGAAGCCAAGAATAATAAGTTATAAATTCTAGCTAGATTTCATTCTATTTGACAAGTTATGGATTGCATCCTTTGCTCGAAATAATAGCCCTCACTACTATTCGGAAAGATTACTCTAATCCTTCTAGTAGGCTAGATCCCATTCAAATGTAGTTCATCTTGAGTTTGCTAAACAAACCAACTAAACTTAAATTAGGTAGATAACAACTTTATCAATCACACTCATGTGACTCCTAGATCTGTTAGGTAACAACTCTTACTAAAAACATATCTTATATGTTATTCCTATTCCTACCTCTAAATTCACGTGATCATGAGTTTATTTATCTAAATCAAACAAATTTAATTAATTAGAACCCACTATCATAAGATTAACCATATTTGGGTTAAAGACACCTTCAGTTTGCTTAATAAGCCTAACAATAAACAAAACTCTAGTTTATTCTTATAACAATAAAAGGCAACAATCACATTCTCAACGTGTACTTAATATTTTAACAGAGATTTTAATTTTGTTTGTCTCGTCAATCACAAAATTGCATGTAAAATAACACATATTTAAAACATATAATTCAACATTCATCTAATATATATATATTCACAAATTATGCACTCATAAATCGTATTATATGCATAAACATCAAGCTTCGTTTGATTTAAGTTATTGATCTTCATAATCTAAAATAATATTTCTAACTCTCTGGATAAATTAAATTAGATTAAACTTGTTAATTCCTAAATAAACTAAGTGCCTGTTTGGTTCACTTTTGGAGGGTAAAAAAATACTTTTTTCACTGCAAAAGCTATTTTAAAGAAAAATGAGTGTTTGGCCGTAAAATCCAAAAGTACTTTTTAATAGAAATGGCTTTTTAAAAAGCTAAAATACAATTTTTTAAAAAGCTCAAATTTGGAGCTTTTCAAAAAAGTTCTATTGACAAAAGCTCTACTGGTATAAGTCCATCCAAATAGGCACTAAATTCTTATTCTAAATATAAATTTATTTTAATTTGAAATATTTTTAAATCTAACTGGAAACTATTTTCAATTATCTTGAATCTTTTAATAAAATTTAATTGAAAACAATTTTCAAGAAATTAAAAATAACCACTCATGAGGTGGCAAAATAACAAACTAACACCTAACACCTAACACCCAATTTTTATTTTATTTGCCCTGTATCAACACTCCCTCCCTTGAAAAATCCTTGTCCTCAAGGATTGAAATGAGGATAACGCTTTTGAAGGTCCCAGAGATATTCCCAAGTGTTATCTTCTAGAGGTTGACCTTGCCACTTAACAAGAACCAGACTCACCGCACGTCTACCTAGCTTTACAGTTTTTCATTCAACAATTGCTTCTAGTTCAGGAGTGGATGAAGTATCACTCATAAAGGCAGGAAGGTCAACTTGCATAGCCAATACATCGTGACATTTCTTCAATTGTGAGACATGAAATACAGAATGGATTTGTGATCCTGAAGGTAGTGCCAACCAATAAGCAAAAGCCCCGATTTTGTCAATGATCTTGTATGGCTCATAATATTTCGGAGCTAATTTTTCATTCACCCGTCGTGCCCCTGTCATTTGGCGATAAGGCTGTAATTTGAGGTAAACCCAGTCACCCATTTTGAAGTGCGTATGACTTCTCTTACGGTTAGCCATTTGACGCATTCAATGTTAAGCTCGGGACAAATGCTATTAAAGAAGTTTAGTCATTTCCCCTCGGGCTGTCAGGCTGCGGTCTAACACTTCAATGTTAGTCTCACCCGGTAAGTATGGAAGTTGGAGAGGAGGAGCGTAGCCATAAAGATCCTAGAAGGGCGTTGTTTGAGTGGATGAGGGATGATTGGTGTTATACCACCATTCAGCTAAACCGAGCCATTTACTCCAAGTACTTGGGGAATCACCACACATGCAATGTAAGTACGTTTCGAGGCAACGATTGACAACCTTAGTTTGGCTGTCAGTTTGTGGGTGGTATACGGAAGAGTGTTGTAAATCAACTCCATGAAGAGTGAAAAGCTGAGTCCAGAAATCACTTAAAAAGGTAGGATCATGATCACTCACCATGGTAAACAGAAGACCGTGGAGCTTAAATATATTTTTCATATAAGCCTGAGTCCCTGTAAGAGCCTTGTAAGGGTGCTTAAGAGTAATAAAGTGAGCATATTTTGTGATCCAATCCACCACCACCAACACCAAAGACTTGCCAAAGGAGTTAGGCGAGACTTCCATAAAATCAAGACTTATATCAACCCATGGAGTATGAGGAATAAGGAGTGGCTAGATAAGTCCCGGGGCAGCCATATTTTCACCTTTGCAACGCTGGCAAACATCGCAAGCTCGAATAAAAATTTGCACATACTTAGCCATTCCCTTCCAATAAAAAAGGCCTTTGACCCTTTGCAAGGTTACATCACGTCCCAAATGCCCACCTGTGGGTGAACCGTGAAGCCAATCGAGAATAGTTTTTTTCAATGAGTCATCATTCCCAACTATTAGCTTCCCTTTACGCCTTAGCTCACCATTACGAAAGGAAAACTTATGATGAGACCCGGGCTGCTATTGTGGAGCTTCGATCAATGCCCGTAACTGTTGATAAGTTTCCCAACCACTTTTTATTGCTGCCATGAGATCAGTGGGGGCTGCTGTAAGGACCAAACAAAGTACTTCAGAGTGAGTGACACAAGAAAGTGATTCGACAGCAACATTGTCTTTGCACTGCTTGTATTGAATATCAAATTCGAACCCCATCAACTTGGTGAGCTAAACCCGTTGCATTGGTGTAGAGACCCTTTGTTTAAGCAGGTACTTCAGACTCTTTTGATCAGTACGAATCACAAAGGGCCTGACGATAAAATAGGATTCCCACTTCTTTACCGCAAAGATGAGAGCCAACAATTCACGTTCATAAACTGAGTACCCTTGATGAAGAGGACTAAGGATCTTGATAATATAAACAATTGGGTGATGATCTTGCATCAAAACAGCCCCAATTCTATGACCCGAAGCATCGGTTTCAACAATAAACTGCTTATCAAAATTTGGCATAGCCAACATTGAGACGGAAGCTAGAGCATGCTTGAGTTCATTAAAGGCATTGGTGGCTGAGTCATTCCAGTGAAACCACTCTTTCTTCAAAAGATCAATCAAGGGTTTAGCAATACAACCATAACCTTGAATAAATTGGCGATAATACCTCGTGAGACCAAGAAAACCTCGAAGCTCTTTGAGGTTAAAAGGGATTGGCCAACCCTAAACAGCAGAGATCTTTGTTGGATCGGTTGATACACGGCCATGAGAGATAACATGGCCTAAATACTCCACTTTCGTGACGGCAAAAGCGCACTTGGATTGCTTCAAGTGCATATTATTTTTACGAATTTTAGTAAAGACCATAGTGAGCTGCTCAATATGTTATGAGAGTGACTCACTGTATACTCAAATGTCATCGAAAAAAACCAATATAAACTATCGGAGATACAGATGAAAAATATTATTCATGAGAGCTTGAAATGATGATGGAGCATTAGCGAGACCGAACGGCATCACAAGGCATTCATAGTGGCCGGAATAAGTTTTGAAAGCTATTTTGTAAACATCCGAGGGAGACATATGCAATTGGTGATACTCAGAACAAAGATCGAGCTTAATGAAAACAATTGCCCGCCCCAATTCATCAAGTAACTGTTTGATAATTGGGATAGGAAATCTATCATTGATTGTTTGCTTATTGAGCTCCTGAAAGTCCACACATAACTGCTATGGCCTGTCTTTTTTTTCCTACCAACAAAATCAGAGCAGTGTAGGGGCTCATGCTGGATTGTATAACACCTTTATCAAACATATCTTGCACAAAATTTTCAATGATACTCTTTTGAAAAGCTGGGTAACGATACGACCTTTTGTTCACCGGTTTAGAGCCCAGAATCAATGGAATTTGGTGATCAAATCCCTTACGAAATGGAGGTAGCACCTTCAGTTCTTCAAAAAAGTCACCAAACTGATTTATAAGTTGCTTGATCAATATAGCCACATCATGGTTAGTAGTAGCATTAATAGAAAACAAATAAATAGTTTCCAAATTATTGCCCCTCGAATTTTCTTTTTCCAGAACATGAAGCATGGCTAAGTGAGGGTTATGATCTAGAACATGTGACAGTGACTTCCCTTTTATGGCTTTCACAGTAGCAGAATTTGATCCCCGCAGAACATAGCATGTACCATTATAAAAGAAAGCCATGGTAAGATTTTGGAAATCCCACATAATCGGCCCCAAGGTTTGAAGCCATTGTACACCCATCACCATATCACAAAACCCCAGTGGCAATATCATAAAGTTCGCCTTAAAACAAGAATTTTGCAATTTCCATGAAAATTTTTTACATGCAGTTTTAGTAATCAACATACCCCCATTCGCTACCGAAACAAGTAAGGGCTTTGTGGATTGCAAAGGATACCCCAATTTAATGGCCATTGCCTCATCGAGAAGATTATGGGTACTTCCACTATCAATGAGTATATGAAGTACCACTTTATTGTGGTAGCCCGTGACCCTCATAGTTTGAAACTTAGTTGACCCGGTTAAAGCATGAACCGAAATGTGCGAATCAACCTCATCATCCAGTTCATTAGACTCCCCTACATCTAATTCCTCCTCTTCAATCACCTCTCCATCACCTTCAAGTACATATAGTTGGGCTTGTTTGTGTTTGAGGTGGTGACCCAGGGTAACAACTCATCGCAAATAAAGCATAACCCCTTAGCTTTCTTTTCTTCAATCTCGGTTCAGCTCTTAGGTAATTTGTCTATAAAGGGTGACTAGAATTTTTGTGGGTTAGTTATAGGTTTATTTGTGGTAGGCGTGGGATTTGGTGGTGGTAAATGTAATGGGGTAGTGGGTTTGGGGAAGGCTGAATTTGTGGAGGTCTAATTTTTTTGTGGGAATGTTTGGATTGAAGGGGGTTATAGGCTAGATGCCTCATAGAGTTTGGCCAACTGTGCCGTTTGTTGAAGGGTACTTGGTTTAAACATTCTCACATGCATTTGGGTATTGTGTTTTAGACCGGTGTGAAAATGCTAATAGCATGTTTGGTGGGTAAAGATAAACGGGCTAGGGTCAACTCAAACTTATCATAATAGTCTTGAAATGCGTGATATTGCTTCAAACTCACCAATTCAGACATCGGATCATCATATAAACCCCCAAAACGTTAGGTGATGTCTAAGATATACTTGAGCCAAGTCGGGTATCCACCTTGTTAGCCATATAAGTTCTATGCCATTGCAAAGCTTGCCCCTTTAAATGCACCGACGCAAGGCAAACCTTGGTCCTGAGAGGAGTACTATCAATAGCAAAAAATTGCTCACAATGATATAACCACTCTTTCACATAAGTTCCATCAAATTTAGAGAACTCAATTTTTGACAATCTAGTAAGCAATGAAAATTTATCATTAGATCGTGAGAAATTACCTCCACTTTTCAATTGGCTACCGTCACCTTTGTTTAGAGGTGGCTGTAAAATGAGAGCCCCCAGTGACCACTAGACTGCCTCTACCACGAGATTACCCATTTCTAACTTCAACAACTCTAATTTCCGATCAAGCTCCATTTCCCATTGTTGATTTTACTCACCTATCTTCCTCACAGTTTCCTTCAATTCTTGGAGAGTGGATCGTGTCGTTGTCCCCACCCACAGTCAGAGGTCATAGGCTTTGATACTAATAGTATGGGTCAAATTTACGGGGTGTCACCCAAGGATTGAGGTAGCCCGAAGTTGACTCAATAGCAGCAGATAAATTGAGAAAGAGAACAATTTATGAGCTCACCATTGAAAAGTAAATTATAGAGAAATCTTGGAGAAGAAGATTGTATTAGATTTTTTTCCTCTCAGTTTTTTTACAATCACAGTATTTACAGAGCCAACACTCCAAGGCCTCAACATAACAAATATAACAAACGAAATAAAAATAACTACTCATGAGCTGGCAAAATAATAAACTAACACCCAACACCTAATTTTTATTTTATTTGCCTTGTATCACACTAGCAACCATCACCGCCCATGCCCACCAGCCATTGCTGCCACCAGCCTCCATGCTACTGTGGCCAGTCTCGTCACCGATGGAAATGCCTGCAGCTTCTAACAATGATGCGTCACTGAGGAACAACCTCCAGCACCCAGTGTCGGCAACAACTCCTCTAGTTGCGCATCTTATTCCAACCGCTTAGCTATTGCAAGGAGCACCATGTCCAACAATTTTAGTTCATGTGTCTCTAACATCATTGGCCGCCATACATCAAGAAATATTCTCAGTAGCCTTATTCCACAATCAACCACACAACACAAAGAACACAAACTAACTAGCCAATGCACAAAAACTCGAAGACAACTAGAAATTACAAGAAATAACTCATAACTTGGGAAGATTTTATGGTTCTCAACCACTGCCATGTACTCCATACAAGAAACTCCTTTTATTTTAAGTGAACTGGTTTTTCAAATTTAAGACTAGTGTCAGTGACTTGGATTTCTAATATGAACTTTTTAGGTTTCTTGTTTATAATATGAACTTTTCATATTTTTTAATTAAATTCCAAAATTATACAGTCAATTATAATTAAACAATTTAATCAAATTATAGTATTAAAGATTGCTATGATATTATTGTTGGGAAATTAGGGCATGATTCAATCTGATTATAGTGAAATAATTACAAAACTTTTTCATTTTTTATTTTCCTAAAAATTAACATCACTTTAATTCTATAAAATGATTAACACATAAATCAAAGCATGAATCTTAATTCGTATCTTATTCCGAAGCTTGATCTTTATCTTATTGCATCTCTCAAACCGTTTTCGAAACTGATCCATCTCAACAACTATGGCCGCTTAAGAATCTGGCCTCTAATGGTATCCACATAACATGTTGAGAGACCCTTATAACTTTTACAGAGAGAATTAAACAAGAAGTGCTAGCTCTATTAGAGCTTAAGCCTATTTATAATAAGTTTTGGACATTTAAATAATTTAATTGAAATTAAATTCTAATTTCAATTAAAATTTAATTTAAATTACAAATAATTCTAATTAAATACCAATTATGCCCAAATAAGATCCAATATCTCATATTGATCCTTATTTATTAAATATCTCATATTTAATCATACAGTTTCTCAAACTTTACAATCAAGTTCAATTTGATAAAATATCTTCACTTTCTTCAACCTATTCTATATGTGAGACCTACTAGATTCTCAAATATGTTGACAATGATTATAAATTGTAGTTATAATTCATAATTAAAATTATATAAATTAAAAACCCTTTTAATTTATCTTTAATTCTCCATTTAAACAATTTATAATCATAGATAAAGATTAATGTATAGCAACGCATCATGACCACTCAAATATTTAGGAATGTCAAAGTAGTTTTAACTAACCTTTCTATGTACGGATTTTTTGTATAATTCAATCCTTTCATCAGACAATGTTTCGATTAGAGATAGAGTATGAAATTGATGTCTACTTTATTTTTGAGTCCAATCATATTAGTTTTCTATCATTAGCTATCTATTTAATTAATGACATTTATAAACTGTTTACAAAATGTTATTCTACCTTGGCCAATGATTTCTCAAGTCAATACTAATCGAGAACAAAAAAACATTTTCCCTAATTACTTTAGGACAATGAATCCTATCTTGATCACATAACTACCTCCATATAGTTTATGCTACATCCAATGAATATTAACTGAACAACCCATGATTAAATAGGTCATAAGCAATATTAAAACATAGCAATCCTTACACAAGATAACTTTGGAGATCTTAAGTTAATGAATCACTTATACAATCATCATAATGAGAATTCTATAGACATACAAGTAATGCTCCAAATGAATTTCTCATATCAGGTCAGTTTAGTAAACTTGTTCTCTAACAACCACCCACACTTTAGTTTAAGTACTCCATACTTTAGTCTATAAGTTCGACTAATTCTTTCATAAGAAAAAACATAACGTATGTTAGTCTTTTTACGTTTTATTAATCTCTAATCTTAATATAAAAATGACTAGGAACAATTTAGGGATAATATATAAATGCAATATGAATCTCATAATTATAATCTCATTATTATACACATCTATCATACACATCTAAATATTTACAAGATAAAGAATATCTTTAAATTATTTTGTCACTAAACTACAACCAATTGATTGACTATAAGGTATAAACTGATAGATGGCAATGGTGAGAGGCACTAGTTTGAAGCTTTCTTCAAGTGTCATCAAATTGGCTTTTGTGAGGCTCTTGTGCGATTTCTATTTTCTAGGGGCCTATCTTTTATGGAATTATGCAATATGCTTGTCCTAAAGTTAAAGGATTACTTTTATGTTCCATAGAGTCAGCTTTACTTTTGGGAGCTATAGCTCTTTGTTGGTAAACATGAGTTCTTATTTCTTTTACATCAACATTATACCCCATTTTAGACCTCGAACTTGATTTAATATAAAATTTTCATTAAAAATTACATAAAGAACTGTTATAGGTAGGGTGCAGACTTTTAAAAGAAATAAAAAACCAAAAATTTTGTTATTGAGACAAAAGAAATATTTAATAACAATGAACCCAAAAGGCTTTGGTCTTTGATCTATTTAATAGGGTTTAATTTCTTTTAAAAAGAATAAAACGACCTATTAATATTTAGTTGATTTGTTTATTTAGTTAGTCACCTATGATAACAATGCAAATATAATATTGCAAAACATCAAAGTTTGGTGGAAAAGCTTATCTTTCTTTTACTAGTGTGTATTTATTTACTTACAAGGTTATAAAAAAAACTTAGGTATATAATTGAAGGAATACAATAAATGAAAATATAAAAATTTATAAGGCTAATATCAAGGCTACTAATATGAAGGCTAATATTAAGGAAATATTACTATTGACATCCCCCCTGAAATTGATGCTATGTATCCATAAGCATCAATTTGGAAACTAGATACTGTTGTCGCACATATGTCATATATTTAGTAAGCAAATCAGCAATTTGATCTTCAGAAGGAACATGATGAAGTTGGACACAAGCTCACGAATATAGTGGCAATCCACCTCAATATGTTTTGTGCATTCATGATGTACAAGATTAGTTGCTATACAAATATCACTAATATTATCATCATAAAGAGATATAAGTTTGTCAAATGAAATGTCAAAATCCAATAGAAGTCGACGAAGCCAAACTATTTATAAACTAACAGATGAAATGGAGCGATATTCAACTTCAGTTTATGACTTTTCAACCTGCTCTTGCTTCTGAAGGTCCAACAAGTCCACATGTATTCACTACAAGAAAATAGTGAGTTAGCGACGGAAAATACCGACGAAAAAGATAAATATTTTGTCGGTATTAAACATTAACGACAGAATTTACCAACAGACAAAAACGTTGTAGATTTGAAGGTAGCTAATCTTACCAACGGTAAAGAAAACTTACCGATGGAACGAAATTACCGTGGGTAATTTCAAGGAAAAAGTTGCCGACCATCACACTTTTTCCATCTGTAAGTTACCGAATGGATATAATTTTTTAACGCTAAATTTACTGACGGTAAGTTCCTAATCTGTATGTAAATTTAGCATCGGAATGTTTTAATTCTGTCGGTAACGTTACCAACAGAATGGTGGTTTCCGTCGGTGTTTTATTGGCCGTTACTGAGGGAAATTATGAATTTTTCTGTCGATAAATTATTTGATTTAATTTTTTTAAATATACATTTTCATTATATTTAAATTATAACTGTCAGAAAATTTTAATAATTAAATATTTGTAATATATATTTAATTTGATAGAAATAATTAAATAGAAATTTTGATTA
>JAOTAY010068967.1:0-17365 GCA_025629805.1 Erythroxylum baracoense | reverse complement strand
GAGAACATCAAGAGTGCAGTGAACAATAAGATAAAGATGAGAGAACAGTCCAAGAGGGGAGAAGGTACTTTTATGCCCAAGAAGAGTACCAGGACTTTCCCTGTACAGTATGAGAAGAGGAGCAGTGATGCAAGCAGACCTAGACCTATAAGGACTTCTCCTGTTTCACATTAAGCCTCAACGGCTGGAGGTAGCAGGAGGGGAGATGGGGATAAGCCACCCATTCCTAAATGTGAACACTACGGAAGGTTTCATAGAGGGGAATGTTACCGATTGACTGGAGCGTGTTTCAATTGCGGGGAGAAAGGACACATGGAAAGAGAATGCCCTCAGAATCTAAGACATGAGAGAAGTCAGATGCAAGCTTCAAAGAGGGCCGAGACAGTGGGATATAGGATAGTAACGGAAGTGGGCAGTGGAAGTTTTGATGTGGCCAGAAAAGTGAACCCTTCAGGGAGACTGAGGGGACAAGCACCAGCTAGAGTATTTGCTTTGATAAGGGAGGATGTAGAGACAACTCCAGAGGTCGTCACTGGTAAGGTTAAATTATCTGATGATGACGTAATTATTTTGATTGATCCGGGTTCTACCCATTCATTTGTGTCATCGAGTAGAACTGTGCATAGGAGAAATTTAAGCCCATTGGATGCTCCTTTGATGGTGAGTACTCCAATCGGTCAGTAAATTATTATTACCCAAGTTTATAAAGATTGTGAGATATGTATTGGTGGAGGACAATTAGTGGTGGATTTGATGCCTTTGAAGATGGGGGGATTAGACGTGACATTGGGCATGGATATGTTAGAAAAGTATCATGCCAACTTAGATTGCAAACAGAAGACAGTGGAGTTCGAGTTGGATAATGGAAGAAAAGTTTGTGGGAGAGAGAAGGTCAAGTCCACCTAGAGTTGTTTCAGATATGATAGCGAAGAAAATGATGAGGAAAGGATGTGAAGCATATTTGGCCTATGTGGCAGACATGAAGGCAGGTTAAAGGAAGTTAGAAGATATACCAGTGGTCATGGAATTCCCAAATGTCTTTCCCGAGGAGTTGCCAGGACTACTGCCACCTAAGGAAATTAAATTTCCCATTGAGCTTCTTCTGGGCACAACACCAATATCGATTCCGCCTCATAGAATAGCTCTAGTGAAATTGAAGGAGCTTAAAGAGAAATTGGAAGATTTATTAGAGAAAGGTTACATTAGACTGAGCTCTTCACCTTGGGGAGCTCCAGTCCTTTTTGTGAAGAAGAAAAATGGGTCATTGTGAATGTGTGTGGATTATAGGAAGCTTAACTATGTCACCATTAGGAACAGATATCTGCTCCCGCACATAGATGATTTGTTTGATCAATTGCAAGGGGTAAGAGTCTTTTCTAAGATAGATTTGAGATCGGGTTACCACCAGTTGAGGTTAAAGGAGACTGATGTGCCAAAGACTGCTTTTTGAACACGGTATTGCCACTTTGAGTTCTTGGTCATACCTTTTGGGTTAACGAATGCACCTGCAGCATTCATGGATTTGATGAATAGAGTCTTCAAGCCTTTCCTAGACCAATTTGTCATAGTCACGTGCACGTCAACATAAAGCCTTCTCCTGGATACCCACTTGTGGCACACGAGATCCGAAAAATGGACTCGTTTCGTTCACGGAGTAAACTTCGGTTTCTCTGTTTTGTTCCATGGAACCCTCGATCCATTTGTTTGTGCATTTGCATTTTGATGTGTTAAGTTTAGATGAATTTGAGTATTATTCTTTGATGTTAAATCACATCCAATATGTTTTATGTAATGATTTATTGAGCTATGAGTTATGAATGTTGAACTTACATTGTTGGGTCAAGATAAGATGAGTATGCTCATATGATTAGATGCATGTATGTTTGATTGTGTGGCTCATCGCTAATGGCTATAAATATATTAGCCACTGAGCTGTGTAGCTCAACTCAATATTTTCCCACTCCTCAGGTGCAGATCGAGAAGATCAGTGAATCCTTGCTAGGCATTTGGACAAATTCCAAGATAGTTAGCTTTTGTACTATATTAGTGGTTAGACTTTTGGATAGCTTTATAAGCACATTGAACATTGAGCATCCAATTTATTTTTGTATCTTTTGTTAAGACTTTGATGTAATTTTGATTTGAAATTAAAGCTATGTATGAACTTCATTTTGATTTGGAAATGAATGAAGAATTGAAGAAGTTTCTAATGTGTATGTGCTTAGTCATCTTGTAGTTGTACATTTTTTATTTCAAGTCTTCCATAGGTGTAGAAATTGTGTTTTTCCTTCAAGGAAAAAACTGGATTGATATAGGTAGAATTAGACAAAGTTTTCTTCTTAAAAGTTGTAGATTATCTTTCTAGATTTTCAATGCTATATAGTTTGAAATATTTGGATATCAGAGTTGAGAGTTATGGTTATTAGAAGTTTGTGATGCTGCATAGGATGGACTTTCGGGACAGCTGCATTGGTTTGAACTTTTAACCATAGAAGTAAAATTTATTTTTGAGGTCTTCATGGAAGTTGTAAGTCTAGAAGTCCTCTTCAACAAAGTTTTTGAATGACCTTAATCCAATACTTGTAGGGAAAGTTATGGCCTTTTTACCAAGATAGGTCGGAGGAAGAAAAGAGGGAAGATGAAGTCGCGATCGTGCATCAGTTTTTTCCCCCCAGCCTGAACATGTTTCACTCTTTTGACCATAACTTTGTCGTCCGACCTCTAAATGATCTGATTTTTAAAGCATTAGATTTCTAACACATTCCTATATCTGTAAAAGAAATTTATAGCTTTTGGTATTAATTTGAAAAAGATTGATTGAATCAAAGTGAGGGGATCAGTTGGAAGAGTGTGAGTTGGATATTTTTACTGAACATGCTTCAGTATTTTGATGATATCTTAATCTGTAGAGCTCCAAATTGCGATGATTCTTATTCCTAAATAAACTAGAGACATGGAGCCACAAATTATCTGAAGAAATCAAACTTTCAATTTCTGGATGGAAGTTTAGTATAGTGTATTACTTCAATATAACAACAGTCCGAAAATGTTTGGGCTATAACTTTTAGATTTCTAAACCAAATGGAATAATTTTGGTGTCATTAGAAACTTAAGACAATGGGAAACAAATGTTCTGAAGAAGCCAAATTGAAATTCCGATTTGAGGTTTCCCAAAATCTATCTTGAAGTTGAAGAAATGTGTTTGCCCATGTTTTTATTACTCCGAATGTTGGGCTCCAAAAACGGGGTCCAATAGAATTTATGATAATTTTGAAATTTCAACAAAAAAAAGGAATAAAAGAAATCATGGCTCTAAATACCAAAAGTATCAAAATATAACTAAAACTATTTACAACACTTTTTAAATAATACATAATTATAGTTTCAATGAAGAAGCATTAGCTGAGACACAATTGTATTCCAAAATAGTGTTTAAAATTGGAATTTTGAAATTAATGAAACATATGAATTGATTATTTATGAGATCATCTCTTTAAAAAAATTATTTTTAAGAGTAACATGACCTAACACATAATATATGTGAGATCATATTCATATTTCTTAATATCATCTGACTTTATATTTAATCCTTTTACTCCTGACTCCTGTATTTAATCCCTTAGGTATATATAATGGTTCCTTTTTTTGGCTAGTTACCATTACATCATTCCTCTCTCTTTAAAAGGATTTGATCTCAAATCATCACCTACATCAAAATGATAAAGATCAACAATATTAAGAGTACCATAATATTATACTTACCTAGAATCTTTATTTTGCAAGCGTTAACTTTATTCCTCTTAATGACTTAAAATGCAATACTCCCTTTTGTTTGTAACTTAGACCTCTTTAGTAACAGGAATTTTTTCTTCTTTATATATACTCAAAACTAATCACTAAGTTCAAAGGTAACACATTATCTTCCCTTGTTATTCTTGGTTGTATATTACTTATTATTCTTTTTTATTTAATGTTCTACACATTTATGAAGTTTTTCATTTCTTATATTTCTTCTTCCCATCTAAACTAACTCTTCCATCAATAGGTAAAGGTAAAAAATACAAAAGATTTAGTTGATTAAAACCATAATCAATCTCAAATGGTGAATAGTCGACAGATGAATGTACACTCCTATAATACACAAAGTTAACAAACAATAAGCACTCCTCCCATTCTTTAAGTTCCTCTAAATTATAATGTAAAGTAAAGTGGTTAAGGTCCTATTTACTAATTTAGTTTGACCATTGATTTAAGGATGACTAGTAGTAAAAATAATAACTTTTTCCCCAACTTATCCTAAGAAACTTTGCAAAAGTAAATTAAAAACTTAGTATCACAATCTCTTACTATATTTTTAAGAACTCCATATAATTGTGGGACTTCCCTAAAGAATAAATCAACAACATTGGTTATATAATCTTTATTACAAGAAAGAAAGTATGTCATTTGGAGAACCTATTAACTTCCACAAAATAAATTTACTACCCTTTTTTATCCTAAGTATCCTTAATAAAATGTCTATAGACATGTTTAGAGATGGTTCACTAGTGATTTACAATAGATATACAATATTTTTAGCACTATTTTCAGATGATATTACTTGTATTATGGATGATTGTGAAGGATTTAGTACTTAATTTAAGAAGTTTTTTTTCATTTTAGGTTTTATTTTGCCCATACAAGAAGTAAAAGTAGAGAAGAATTGGATTTAAATGGAAAAAAATTGGAAGATTTAGAAAAGCACCATAAAATATAGCAATATACATAAACTTGTGTAGATGGTCATGTTAAGATGTGGTTGCTTTTGTTTCTCCAGCACACCCTACACACCCTTATGTTTTCCCTTTGAAGAAGAACATAATACCTTACATGGTTTCATATTGGAACCCATATTGGTGATGTTATTTTTAGAGAAATTTATAGAGGACGTAGATAACTATCGAACCTATATTGGGTGCTATGTAGCTTTTTTTGAGCGAAATAGGAGGTAAAAAAAGTTTTGTTGGCAAGGAAACAACTTAGATTCACTTTGAAGCTTTTTTTGCATTAACCTTGATCAAGAATTTATCATTCTTTAAATATAGAGGAAGATTTTAACAATTCTTTAGAGATTTCAATATTCAAGAATATAACTTCTTTTTCTCATTTTCTTTATTGCTTTTATGCTGATATTCTTTGTGTCATTATGAACTAATAGGGATGTAGATTTAGGTAGGAAGAACTTAGGATCCAATATACTATGATGCATTTTTTGATTTGAAGCTAGTTGAGATGCGCGCTACTAGCACGACTTGGTTCGTCAGAGCTCACTGCTTTTCATTTTGTTAGGAGTCTTTGGCTTAATAAAAATTTAACTTACTTCTTAATAAAATTTTAATTTACTTGTAATTTATTTTTTCACTTATGTTGCTTAAGTTGAAGGAGAAAAATTATAAGATTCATTATTTGATTCATGCTATGTAATTCGAGAGATAAGATGTGTGGTTAGATCAGAGTATAAATAAAAAGGGTTAAGTGTAAGCTATTTGAGAGAAAGTCGAAAGATCCTACCAGGTTAGGGTAAAACCTATCAAGAGAGTTTATAGAATGAATTAAAACATTCTTAGATTATCTAGATTCAAAAGGAATTTTAGTTAACTAACCTTTGGATGTGGATTGTATGTCTCAAAATGGAACATAATTTAAGTTACAAACTCTTAATGGTCTAAAAACTAGAATGATTCATTAATGTAAGGATGAAATAGAATATAGTAAAGTCTTAAGAGACCCTGGCCTAAATCTCCCTAATTCATTGGTTAATATAATCTTGATCATTGCTTTGCATTAGTGTTTAGATTTGCTATTTATTTTATTTTCGTTACCCATTCATCAATAACGATTGATCTATCTTATTAAGTTTGTAAGTACTAGGTAGTTAATTCATAACCCTTATTGGATTGACCTATATTCACCAATGGCAGCTACAGTTACGTTGTGCGCTTGCAATAAAATAATACAATCATATTTTTTATGCAACCAAAGATTAAGCATTAATATTTATAGATTCGTAAATTGATTAGACTAGATGTTTTGGTTTTTTATTTTATTTTAGTTTCATTATTTACTTAATGAATGTTTTGATTCTCTCTCTTTTGTAGATCACTTCTTGTATTCACAAATTTTAGGATCCTAGGAATCTTGTTGAGCCAGACCTTGATTTTAAGAGGATCTTGCATATAAGAAGAAAACTTCAGAGGAGAATAGAAGCTAAGGAAACAAAGATTGATATAGAAAGTATAAGGTCGTTGAATGAATTTATTGCACTAAATGTCCAAATATCCACTCAGGCATTACAAGGCCTAACATCAAAGCAGTCAAATTTGAGTTAAATCCTTCCTTATTGTCTATGGTACAACATAATCAGTTTGGAAGTTCACCATCTAAAGACCTTAATCTACACCTATTGATTTTCTGGAGTACTATGACATATTGAAGGTGAATGATATATCTATCAATGCCATTAAGCTAAAATTTTGCTCTTTCTATTTGATGGATAAGGCTAGAGCATGGCTATGGATCTTACTAGTAGAGTCAACAACATTTTTGAATAAACTCTTTAATTTATTTTTGGCGAAGCATTTTCCTCCAAACAAGACTACATAAAATAAAAATTAGACCATCATTTTTTTTCCTAGAGGAAGGTAAATCTTGATATGAGGCTGGGAGAGATATAAGGAGTTATTGAGGTTATGTCTGCATTGTGGATCGGAGAAGAGGATGATGGTTCAGACCTTCTATAATAGGATGACCTAAAACACTAAAATCTTTATGGATGTTGCAATTGGTGAAGCCCTGATGAATAAGATGGTAGACAAATCATATTTTTTAATTAAGGACATGGACTAAAATGACTATAAGTGGTCGAATGATAGATCCACCCCTAAAAAGATTCCAAGTAAGTATGATCTAGACACCCTGAATCTTTTAGCTTCTAAGGTAGATGCTTTTTATAAGAAATTTGACGATATAAATATTAATGTTATTAATGCTATTAGCATGGTTTGTGACATCTGTGGATTCTTAAAAAACTTAGCCACAAATTTCCAATTGAGTAACCAATTTTTACATCATCCTTGTTTGGAATATGTAAACTTCCTTAACAACACCAACCAAAAGAATAACCTATTTTCAAACACCGAAAATCTTAGTTGGAGGAATTACCACACATGCTCCTACATAAATAGGTTTAATCTTAGACCTTATAATATGTAATCAACTGGTTTCTAACCTAGATCATTCAATCCTCCACCATAAATAGGTTTAAACCTCTTAGGTTATCTAGATTCAAAAGAGATTTTAGTTAACTAACCTTTGAATGTGGATTGTATGTCTCAAAAGGGAGCATAGTTTAAGTTACGAGCACTTTCTGGTCTAAAAACTAGAATGATACATTAACGTAAGGATGGAATTGAATATAGTAAAGTCTTAAGAGACCCTGCCCTAAATCTAGCTAATTCGTTAGCTATTATAATCTTAACCATTGCCATGCATTAGAGTTTAGATTTTCTAGCTATTTTATTTTGGTTACCCATTTATCAATAACGATTGATTTATCTTATTAAGTTTGTAGGTAGTGGGTAGTTAATTGATAACTCTTATTAGATTGACCTATACTTGCCAATGGTAACTACAGTTACACTGCATGCTTGCAACAAAATAATACAATCAGGTTTTTTAATGTGGCCAAAGATTACGCATTAATATTTATAGATTCGTAAATTGATTAGACAAGATGTTTTGGTTTTTTTGTTTTATTTTAGTTTCATTATTTACTTAATGAATGTTTTAACTCTTTTCCTTTTGTAGATCACTTCTTATATTGACAATTTTGAGGATCCCAGGAATCTTGTTAAGCAAGACCTTGGTTTTAAGAGGATCTTGTATATTAGAAGAAAACTTCAGAGGAGAATAGAAGCTAAGGAAGCAAAGATGGATATAGAAAGTATAATGTCACTAAATGAATTCGTTGCACTAAATTTCTAAACATCCACTTAGGTATTACGAGGCCCAATATCAAAGTAGTCAATTTGAGTTAAATCCCTCTTTATTGCTTATGGTACAACATAATATTTTTGGAAGTTCACCATCCAAAGACCTTAATCTTCACCTACTGATTTTTTGGAGTACTATGATACAATGAAGGTGAATGATGTGTCTCTCAACACCATTAAGCTAAAATTTTGCTCTTTCTATTTGTGGGATAAGGCTAGAGTATGGCAATATACCCTACTAGTAGAGTCAACCACTATTTTGAATCAACTCTTTTATTCTTTTTTGGTGAAGTATTTTCCTCCAAACATGACTGAACAAAATAAAATTTAGATCATCAGTTTTTTCCTAGAGGAAGGTAAGTCTTGATATGAGGTCTAGGAAAGATATAAGGAGTTATTGAGGTTATGTTTGCGTTATGGTTTGGAGAAGTGGAAGATCGTTCAGACCTTTTATAATAGAGTGACATAAAACACTAAAATCTTTATAGATGTCACTGTTGGTGAAGCCCTGATGAATAAGAGGATAGATAAATCATATTCTTTAACTTAGGGTTTAGACCAAAACAACTATATGTGGTCGAATGATACACCCACCCATTAGAAGATTCCAAGTAAGTATGATCTAGACACCATGAATCTTTTAGTTTTTAAGGTAGATGCTTTATCTAAGAAATTTGACTATATGAATGTTAATGTTCTTAATGCTACTAGCATGGTTTATGACATCTGTGGATTCCTAAGAAACTTAACTACAAATTTCCAATTGAGGAACCGGTTTTGACATCATCCTTCTTTGGAATATGTTAATTTCATTAACAACACCAACCAAAAGAATAACCTATTTTTCAAACACCTAAAATCTTAGTTGGAGGAATCACCACATATGCTCCTACATAAATAGGTTTAATTCTACACCTTATGATATGCAATCAACGGGTTTTTGACTTAGACCATTCAAGCCTCCTCCTAAATAAGTTTAAACCTCTTGGGTTATCTAGATTTAAAAGGGATTTTAGTTAACTATCCTTTGAATGTGGATTGTATGTCTCAAAAGGGAACATAATTTAAGTTATGAGCTCTGTCTGGTCTAAAAACTATAATGATACATTAATGTAAGGATGGAATTCAATATAGTAAGGTCTTCAGAGATCCTAGCCTAAATCTAGTTAATTCATTAGTTAATATAATCTTGATCATTGCTTTGGATTAGTGTTTAGATTTGCTACTTATTTTATTTTCATTACCTATTCATCAATAACGATTGATTTATTTTATTAAATTTGTTAGTAGTAGGTAATTAGTTGATAGCCATTATTGGATTGACCTATACTTGTCAATGGTAACTACAATAGCTCTTATGCTTTTAATAAAATAATACAAGCTTGTTTTTCAATGTTGCCAATGATTAGGCATTAATATTTATAGATTCATAAGTTAATTAGACTAGATGTTTGGTTTTTTTGTTTTATTTTAGTTTCATTATTTACTTAATGAAATTTTAACTATTTTCCTTTTGTAGATCACTTCTTGTATTCACAATTTTGAGGATCCCAGGAATCTTGTTGAGCAAGACCTTGATTTTAAGAGGATCTTGCATATCAGAAGAAAACTTCAGAGGAGAATAGAAGCTAAGGAAGCAACGATGGATATAGAAAGTATAAGGTCACTGAATGAATTTGTTGCACTAAATGTCCAAACATCTATCAGGAATTACGAGGCCCATCATCAAAGTAGTCAAATTTGAGTTAAATCCCTCTTTATTTTCTGTGGTACAATGTAATCAGTTTGGACGTTCACCATCTAAAGACCTTAATCTGCACCTACTGATTTTCTGGAGTAATATGACACATTGAAGGTGAATGATATGTCTCTCATTACTGTTAAGCTAAAATTTTGCTCTTTTTATTTGAGCAATAAGGCTAGAGTATGGCAATAGATCTTACTAGTAGAGTCAACCACTATTTTGAATCAATTCTTTTGTTCATTTTTTGTGAAGCATTTTCCTCCAAACAAGACTGCACAAAATACAAATTGGATCATCACTTTTTTCCTAAAGCAAGGTAAGTCATGATATGATGTTTGGGAGAGATAAGGAGTTATTGAGGTTATGTATGCGTTATGGATTGGAGAAGTGGATGATGGTTCAAACCTTCTATAATAGAATGACATAAAACGCTAAAATCTTTGTGGATGTCACTATTGGTGAAGCTTGATGAATAAGAGGGTAGACAAATCATATTCTTTTGTTAAGGACATAAACCAAAACCAATATAAGTGGTTGAAAGATAGATCCACCCCTAAAAAGATTCCAAGCAAGTATGATCTAGACACCTTGAATATTTTAGCTTCTAAGATAGATGCTTTGTCCAAGAAAGTTGACTATATGAATGTTAATTTTATCTATTCTTCTAGTATGGTTTGTAACATTTGTCGATTCCTTAGAAACTTAGCTAAAAATTTCCAATTAAGGAACTAATTCTTACATCATTCTTCTTTGGAATATGTTAATTTCGTTAACAACACTAATAAAAAGAATAACCTATTTTCAGACACCTAAAATCGTAGTTGGAGGAATCACCATGCATGCTCCTAAATAAATAGGTTTAATCCTACACCTTATAATATGTAATTAATTGGTTTCTAACCTAGGCCATTCAATCCTCCTCCCTAAATAGGTTTAAACCTTTTAGGTTATCTAGATTTAAAAAGGATTTAGTTAACTAACCTTTGAATGTGGATTGTATGCCTCAAAAGGGAACATAGTTTATGTTACGAGTTCTTACAGGTCTAAAAACTAGAATGATGCATTAATGTAAGGATGCAATTGAATATAGTAAAGTCCTAAGAGACCCTGGCGTAAATCTAGGTAATTCGTTAGTTAATATAATCTTGATCATTACTTTACATTAATGTTTAGATTTGCTATTTATTTTATTTTTGTTACCCGTTGGTCAATAACGATTGATCTATCTTATTAAGTTTGTAGGTAATAGGTAGTTAATTGATAACCCTTATTGGATTGAAGTATACTTGCCAATGGTAACTATAGTTACACTATGTGCTTGCAATAAAATAATAGAATCATGTTTTTTAATGTAGCCAAAGATTAAGCATTAATATTTATAGATTTGTAAATTGATTAGACTAGATTTTTTGGTTTTTTGTTTTATTTTAGTTTCATTATTTATGAATGTTTTAACTCTTTCTCTTTTTTAGATCAGTTCTTGCATTCACATAATCTTGTTGAGGTAGACCATGATTTTAAGAGGATCTTGCATATATGAAGAAAACTTCATAGGAGAATAGAAGCCAAGGAAACAAAGATGGATATAGAAAGTATAAGTTCATATAATGAATTGGTTGCACAAAAAATGTCCAAACATCCACTTAGGCATTACCAGGCCAAACATGAAAGCAGTCAAATCTGAGTTAATCCTTCCTTATTATCTATGGTATAACATTATCAGTTTGGAAGTTCACCATCCAAAGACCTTAATCTTCACCTACTGATTTTTTGAAGTACTATGACACATTGAAGGTGAATGATATGTCTCTCAACGCCATTAAACTAAAGTTTTGCTCTTTTTATTTTAGGGATAAGGCTAGAGTATGGCGATAGACCTTAGTAGCAGAGTCAACCATAATTTTGAATCAACTCTTTTATTCATTTTTGGTGAAGTATTTTCATCCAAACAAGGCTGCACAAAATAAAAATTAGATCATCACCTTTTTCCTAGAGGAAGGTAAGTCCAGGTATAGGGTCTGCGAGAGATATAAGGAGTTCTTGAGGTTATACCTACGTTACGGATTAGAGAAGTGGATGATCGTTCAGACCTTCTATAATAGAATGACCTAAAACACTAAAATCTTTATGGATGTCACTATTGGTGAAGCCTTGATGAATAAGATGGTAAACAAATCTTATTTTTTAATTAAGGACATGGACCAAAACCACTATAAGTGGTTGAATGATAGATGCACCCCAAAAAAGATTCCAAGTAAGTATGATCTAGATACCCTGAATCTTTTAGCTTATAAGGTAGATGCTTTGTCCAAGAAATTTGACTATATGAATGTTAATGTCATCGATGCTACTAGCATGGTTTGTGACATCTGTGGATTCCTAAGAAACTTAACTACAAAATTCCAATTAAGGAACCAATTTTTACATCATCCTTCTTTGGAATATGTTAATTTCATTAACAACCAATCAAAACAATAACCAATTTTCAACCACTTAAAATCCTACTTGGAGGAATCACCGAGCATGCTCCTATATAAATAGGTTTAATCATACACCTTATAATATGCAATAAATTGGTTTCTAACCTACACCATTCAATCCTCCTCCCTAAATTGGTTTAAACATCTTAGGTTATCTAGATTCAAAAGTGATTTTAGTTAACTAACCTTTGAATGTGGATTGTATGTCTCAAAAGGGAAGATAGTTTAAGTTAGAAGCTCTTACTGGTCTAAAAACTAGAATGATGCTTTAATGTACAGATGGAATTGAATACAGTAAAGTTTTAAGAGACCCTGGCCTAAATCTAGGTAATTCATTAGTTAATATAATCTTGATTATTACTTTGCATTAGTGTTTAGATTTGCTATTTATTTTATTTTCATTACCCGTTGTAGGTAATAGGTAGTTAATTGATAACTCTTATTGGATTGACTTATACTTGCCAATGGTAACTACAGTTACACTATGTGCTTGCAATAAAATAATATAATCATGTTTTTTAATGTAGCCAAGGATTAAACATTAATATTTATAGATTTGTTAATTGATTAGACTAGATGCTTTGGTTTTTTTAATTTTGGTTTCATTATTTAATTAATGAATGTTTTAACTCTTTCTCTTCTGTAAATCACTTTTTGCATTCACAGATTTGAGAATCCTAGGAATCTTGTTGAGGTAGACCTTGATTTTAAGAGGATCTTGCATATAAGAAGAAAACTTCAAAGGAGAATAGAAGCTAAGGAAGCAAAGATGGATATAGAAAGTATAAGGTCACTGAATGAATTTACGACATTAAATGTCCAAACATCCACTCAGGCATTAGGAGGCTCATCATTATAGTAGTCAAATTTGAGTTAAATCCCTCCTTATTGTCTATGATACAACGTAATCAGTTTGGAAGTTCGCCATCTAAAGATCTTAATCTGCAACTACTGATTTTCTGGAGTAATATGACATATTGAAGGTGAATGATATGTCTCTCAATGCCGTTAAGCTAAAATTTTGCTCTTTTTTTTTGAGCAATAAGGCTAGAGTATGGCGATAGACCTTACTAGTGGAGTCAACCACAATTTTAAATTTCTCTTTTATTCATTTTGGTGAAGTATTTTCCTCTAAATAAGAGTGCACAAAATAAAAATTAGATCATCATTTTTTTCCTAAAGGAAGGTAAGTCTTGATATGAGGTATGAGAGAGATATAAGGAGTTATTGAGTTTATGTCTGTGTTATGGATTTGAGAAGTGATTGATGGTTGAGACCTTCTATAATAGAATGACCTTAAACACTAAAATCTTTATGGATGTCATTATTAGTGAAGTCCTGATGAATAAGATGGTAGACAAATCAAATTCTTTAACTTAAGGTTTGGACCAAAACCACTATAAGTGGTAAAATGATAGATCCACTCCTAAGAATATTCCAAGTAAGTATGATCTAGACACCCTCAATCTTTTATTTTTTGAGGTAGATGCATTGTCTAAGAAAACTAACTATATGAATGTTAATGTTATCAATGCAATGACATATGTGGATTCCTAAGAACTTAGTTACACATTTCCAATTGAGGAACTAATTTTTACATCATCCTTCTTTGGAATATGTTAATTTCATTAACAACTAATCAAAAGAATAACATATTTTCAAACACCTAAAATCTTAGTTGGAGGAATCACCACACATGCTCCTACATAAATAGGTTTAATCCTACACCTTATATTATGCAATCAATTGGTTTCTAACCTGGACCATTCAATCCTCCTCCCTATATAGCTTGAAAAGTCTTTGGTTATCCAGATTCAAAAGGGATTTTGGTTTAATAACCTTTGAATATGGATTGTATGTCTCAAAAGGAAACATAGTTTAAGTTACGAGCTTTTACTGGTCTAAAAACTAGAATGATGCATTAATGTGAGGATGGAATTGAATATAGTAAAGTCTTAAGAGACCCCCGGCCTAAATCTAACTAATTAACTAGTTAATATAATCTTGATCATTGCTTTGAATTAGTGTTTAGATTAGCTATTTATTTTATTTTTGTTACCCGTTCATCAATAATGACTGATCTATCTTATAAAGTTTGTAGGTAATGGGTAGTTAATTGATAACCCTTATTGGATTGACTTATACTTGCCAATGGTCACTACAGTTACACTATGTGTTTGCTATAAAATAATAAAATCATGTTTTTTAATGTAGCCAAGGATTAAGCATTAATATTTATAGATTTGTAAATTGATTAGGCAAGATGTTTTGGTTTTTTGTTTTATTTTAGTTTCATTATTTGCTTAATGAATGTTTTAACTCTTTATCTTTTATAGATCACTTCTTGCATTCACAATTTTGAGAATCCTAGGAATCTTGTTCAGGTACACCTTGATTTTAAGAGGATCTTTCATATAAGAAGAAAACTTCAGAGGAGAATAGAAACTAAGGAAGCAAAGATGGATATAGAAAGTATAAGGTCACTGAATGAATTTGTTGCAATAAATATCCAAACATCCACTAAGGCATTACGAGGCCTATCATCAAAGTAGTCAATTTTGAGTTAAGTCCCCCCTTATTGTTGATGATACAACGTAATTAGTTTTGAAGTTCACCATCTAAAGACCTTAATCTGCACCTACTGATTTTTTGGAGTACTATGACATATTGAAAGTGAATGATACGTCTCTTAATACCGTTAAGCTAAAGCTTTGCCCTTTTTATTTGAGCGATAAGGCTAGAGTATGGCGATAAACCTTACTAGTAGAGTCAACCACAATTTTGAATCAACTCTTTTGTTTATTTTTGGTGAAGAGTTTTCCTCTAAACAAGGCTGCACAAAATAAAAATTAGATCATCACTTTTTCCTTAGAGGAAGGTAAGTCTTGATATAAGGTATGGGAGATATATAAGGAGTTATTGAGCTTATGTCTGCATTATAGATTGGAGAAGTGGATGATGGTTGAGACCTTCTATAATAGAATGACCTAAAACACTAAAATCTTTATAGATGTCACCATTGGTGAAGCCTTGATGAATAAGAGGGTAGACAAATCATATTCTTTAACTTAGGGTTTGGACCAAAACCACTATAAGTGGTCAAATGATAGATCCACCCCTAATAATATTCCAATCAAGTATGATTTAGACACTCTAAATCTTTTAGCTTTTAAGGTAGATGCTTTTTCTAAGAAATTTGACTATGTGCATGTCAATGTTACCAATGTTGTTAGCATGGTTTGTGACATATGTGGATTCCTAAGAACTTAGTTACAAATTTCCAATTGAGGAACTAATTTTTACGTCATCCTTCTTCGAAATATGTTAATTTCATTAACAACTAATGAAAAGAATAATTTATTTTTCAAACACCTAAAATCTTAGTTATAATTATGATTAATCCTACACTTTATAATATGCGATCAGTTGGTTTCTAACCTAGACCATTCAATCCTCCTCCCTAAATAGGTTTAAACCTCTTAGGTTATCTAGATTCAAAAGGGATTTTAGTTAACTAACCTTTAAATGTGTATAGTATGTCTCAAAAGGGAACATAGTTTAAGTTACGAGCTTTTACTAGTCTAGAAACTAGAATGATGCATTAATCTAATGATGGAATTGAATATAATAAAGTCTTAAGAGATCCTAGCCTAAATCTAGCTAATTAATTAGTTAATATAATCTTGATTAGCTAATGGGTAATGGGTAATTAATTGATAACCCTTATTGGATTGACCTATACTTGCCAATGGTAATTATAGTTACACTATATGCTTGCAATAAAATAATATAATCATTTTTTTAATATATCCAAAGGTTAAGCATTAATATTTATAGATTCGTAAATTGATTAGACAAGATGTTTTGGTTTTTTATTTTATTTTAGTTTCATTATTTACTTAATGAATGTTTTAACTATTTCTCTTTTATAAATCACTTATTGTATTCATAATTTTGAGAATCCAAGGAATCTTGTTAAGGTAGACCTTGATTTTAAGAGGATCTTGCATATAAGAAGAAAACTTATGATGAGAATAGAAGCTAAGGAAGCAAAGATGGATATAGAAAGTATAAAGTCACTGAATGAATTTATTGCACTAAATGTCCATACATCCAGTCAGACATTATGAGGCCCATTAGCAAAATAGTCAAATTTGAGTTAAATCCCTCCTTATTGTTTATAGTACAATGTAATTAGTTTGGAAGTTCACCATCTAAAGACCTTAATCTGCACCTACTGATTTTCTGGAGTACTATGACACATTAAAGGTTAATGATATGTCTCTTAATGCTGTTAAGCTAGAATTTTTCTCTTTTTATTTAAGCGATAAGGCTAGAGTATGGCGATAGACCTTACTACACTACAAAATAGCGTGGTTATTGCAACGAAAATCTTAGCAATACCTTTGATGTGCGTTGCTATTAGCATTTTTTTGTAATGCATTGTTACTAAATATTAGGCTTTTGCTACAGCTTATTGCGAGGAGAATAAATTTGTATTTGGACCAAATGACTCGTTGAGATGTTGCCATCACCCGTCACTATAACGGATATGTAGCTACATTCTGTCACTAGTTAGTGTTGCAACAAGAATGGATAATTTGGCGTCATTATATGGGGACAATTTTGGCACCAAAATAAAAGATGTTTGGTGACACTCTATTGCTAGAAGTCTTTGTGTGACATTTATTATGACAACATGTTGCAAAAAACACCACATTGGCATTTTTTAGTGACTATCTATTACTATATTCTAAGTTAACTTTGATGACAATCTGTAACAAAATAAGTTAAAATGTTAGCTATTGTGACGACCCATCATAAAAAAATGATATAGTGATTTTTAGTTATAATTTTTTGACACTCTATTACTAAACGACTTGTGATGATATTTTTTGTAACACCACATTACAAAAAAAGGTTGTGCTAGTATTTCTAGTAACCATCTGTCACTATAATCTATGCTAGTTTTAGTGATACTCTGTAGCAAAATAGGTAATAGTTACATCTATTGTGACAATCCGTCAAAAAAAATCATATAATTTATATTTTATTACAGCTTATTGCTAAAAGCCATAAGTAATGACAAAATGTTACAAAAGTATTAAAGT
>JAOTAY010068940.1:0-17369 GCA_025629805.1 Erythroxylum baracoense | reverse complement strand
CACTAAAGACATACAAAACGCAAACACTACTTATCGACAACTCAAAACTATACAGCATAAATAGAAAACATTCTACAGTATTCCGCAAAAATGTTAGTAAAATAATTCAGGTTACAATTTTTTGACTTTTTGTCAGGTTAGGCTTCACTGGACTGCCCATTTCTCATTTCTTAATTGAAATCCACCGTACCTATATTCCTCTCTTTTGTTATACGTATTTCATAAGAACCAATTTTCATCATCAAGTCAACAATCATCCTTTGAAAGGCCCTAGTAAGATTAACTAATTGCTTCGTGATAGTATCAACCATCTTTTCAAAAATATCAAACAGACAAGAAATCCTGACAACGTCCCAAGAAGACAACCAGTCCTGCATGAATTTAGTTTAGAGAAGTGCTTGACGCCTGTTAGACAGATTTCATATGGTAGACAACATTAATCAATCAAAAAACAATAATTTTAGACAAACTTAAAACTAAAATATCAAAATTATTATGTAATTTCATTGAATTTATAATCCATTATATATATATATATATACATATATACACACATATATATATATGTATATATATATATACATATATACACAAGTGTTCTACTATCTGCATGGCTTTTTGAAATGAAATAATTATTATTAATTAATTACGATACTTTGTCCTTAATTTCAATAATTTAGGATAAACTATATCAAAATGCAAAGTTGTAATTAGTTTAATATATTTTATTTAACTTTGACATAGAAACAACATCAATTTTTTTCTAATATAACATATTAAGTATTATAATTTTTGGCATAAAAATTTATAATTTAAATTTTACAAAAATAACCTTTCATTGTTTTTCTTCAAACAAGAAATATTTCATAATTTTTGGCAAATATTTATGTGTTTAAATTATGATATTTAACGTGTCACATTTGATATAAATTGATCATGTTTTACTTTGTTAAAAATTTAAAATTTTATCTATCAAAGATAAAGTTTAAATTAGAAGTGTAGGTGTCTTGCAATTTAACATAGTATACTCGTAAACTTCCTAGTAATTCACTAAAAAAAGATACTATAGTTTCTATAATATTGAATCATTAATATATATCAAATTACCCACGCACTATGTGTAAAAGTCCTTTTCGCACGTATATAGGCACCCAATATGATTTTATATGGCGAAATTAAATAGAAAGGAATTGTACTTGCAAAGATTGTTAACAAATTGTGCAAGTTAATTTTGTGTATCAAGCCAAGTCGACAAGGCATTTTGGTTTTGCTGGAATCTTGATGGATTTGTAACACGTAGAGTGAACCAGATTACGCGTTGTTATAAAAGGGAAATAAACGAAGGAAATACAGAATATCTAATTTCAATTCCATTTCAACTTTCGAGATAATTTTTGGGGTCAAAACAAGTTTCAATTTTTTGGGACTTTCTTGAGATTCCTTTATCGGCATATAGTTAACGTCTTTCTACAATTTTATCAAAACATAAGCTCTCTTAACGGGTCAGAGAATTCGTATATTTACAAATGAAATATGAATAACTGCATGAGGTCTTAACCTTTATATATAGTTTTTATATCGGGTTTTTCTAATACAGGCCGTCTGAATCAATTTTCTGATAGAATTTGACCCATTAATTTAGATCATTTATTGAGTCACTTTATTATCTTTATCCAGATGAAATTACGTAACTTAATCGATAAATTATTGAAAAACAAAAAATGTTATTAAATATTATCCAACTTTATAAGAAATGTCCAAAATATGACGAACTATTTTCTTGACAGAATGCTCCATCTAACTGATGCATAGGTTTAACTTTGGTCGTTGTTTGTATTGACGACTCAACCCTAAGAATCTCAATTGAAACAATCTGAGCTCAAACTGACCAAACCTGAAAACTAAGCTAGCTTGTATCTTATTATCGTCGAAGAGCGTCTAAAAATAAAAAAGTAATACACTAGTCTCTGTAGTGCAAAGAGCATATTAATTTTTTCCTTTAATTTAATAATATATTTTATATTTTGTTTGTCAAAAAGAAGTGCTTAATATAGTTTTTTCAGTTTGTTTATTTTGGATTCTCCTCTTTTAAGCTCTCACAATCAGTAATCTTTCAGAGAGAAGTTACCAAGCCGCTTTATCAACCACTTATATTTATAGTAAATCAAGTATCCACTTAAAGTAAACTTGTTAAACCGAGATTAATTTAATAGTAAAAGATGAGTAATTAGCAGTAATTAAATAATTTTAGCCAGTTTCACAAAAGACAAAAGTTTAACATGCTAATTATGAAATTGTAGGTTCACTGTCTTTTTTAAAAAAAAAAAGTATTTGAATGGCCTCTGATGATTTCAAAAGTCATTAATTAGCACTAGCGTTAAAAAGAAGAATCGAAGTGGGACCGATTCTTAATTTCACTACGCTTTTTCACTTTTGAGCAACCAAAAAGATCATTTGAACTTTCAAATAACCATGTCATGTTACTATCACAACTGCATCGTGCATCCTTGAACCTTTTTCATCCGAAAAGTTACGTTGTCCAATATTAGACTGCAAGAACAGTTGCTTTCAGAAGAAAAAAAAAAACACAGAAACACAGTCACCTAACTTACTTCCAAAAACCTAACTTTCAGTTCACATGGAGCCACAAATTCCTTCACATGACAAAAAACTACTTCATTTCAATTGTGATTAGGACAAGGCAATCAGTTTCATCACGTTATTAGAGAGCTCGTCCTTTACCACTAAGCTGTATCTTGGACGTCTCATGTTGTGTGAATGTATAATTTATCAACAACAGAAACGTCTTTCAGGTGACAAAGAAGAATCCTTGCTTCCAGCCTTAAAACCTTCTAAGATTATCATAAGATTATTAAAGAAGGAGACAGCTAATACATTGGCTTTAGGTAGCTGTAAGTGAAGAGAGAATAGTATGACTAATAATTATGGGAAAGCTTATTCCATGCATATAATAGGAAATGTAAAGGTGTATTATCTTGCCTATGCGGAGGATACTAATTGGGCACTAGTTTTGTTGATCAAGTCAAGATTCGCAGACATACGTGTGTATTAGGACCAAATTAAGTGGTGGTCCAATCTAATACTTTTGTATATATGCGTATTCCAATCGGCTTCTAGTTTATCATCTTCGTATTGTTCAATAATTGGCCTTTTCTGCATCTTTTTACCCACTCCGTGGTGGTTTTGGTCTTGGATTTAAGTTCTTTCTGTTATGGTAGTCTCTTTTGTCAATTGAAAATGTTCATGTGATAAACTATTTTTAACCAAACACATTATTATCTAAGCAGATCATTAGAACCAACAGGAGTCTCACTGGTAGGAAGGTAAGAAGAAGCATTCATTACGGTTCAAATTTTGGTGATGTAAGAAATTATGATTTCTACTATACGATAAAATACCACTATCCTTTAAGAATTGTTAAATGTGATATTAATTATTAAATTAATACTTCAGGATCATACACAGTATAATATTTTGATATTTTAGTTTGCTGACAATAAAAAAATTTAGAATATTAAATGTCGTAATGCATCTAGATGAAGAACCCAGAGAACTTGTTCTACTATTTTCCAAGTTTTGTGCATCTTGATCTTTTTAATATAACAAAAATATGATAAAATTAGAGAAATAAAATCCCCCTACATTCATAATTTTATAGATTAAAATACTTATGGTGAATGCATGAGATAACTGAAATACTTATGCTATATATAGAAGTAGTAATTCAAGTTTTACAAGGCCGGTAGTACAAAGGAAATCCCAGTCTATCTTCTTCTTCTTCTTCTGCTATTCTTGTTCATGTCATAGCAAATTTGGAATTGCCACAATTAGCTCTCAGTCGACACTGATCCCTATTTAATTATCATGATTAGCTCTTATGTTTTTCAATTTAATAAATTGCATATACTTATATATCTTGAGTTATCTTCTTTCTTTTACAAAGTTTTTCATTCAGAATAATGTTTCTCTATCGAGTATATGCAAAAAAATACGAGCCTCTTCTGGGGCGAAGGCTACTCCATGGATTGCCTCCTTAACCAAGAAAAGTAGTCCCGCCATACTTGTTTCAAGTTTTTCTAAATTATTTTTGGCATCGAACAGACGTGATACCCTTCGATTATCTATTGAGTTAAAAGTTCACTATTTTCTATCAATGAGATAGCCCCTATTCATACTAATATCTGCTCGCATAGAAAAAAAGAAGGATGATTGACGCATTAATCAAAACTATTCCAAAATTCGATTGTTGCACCATCAGAAACTAGAAAAGATTAACAAGAATACACTAAAAGATTAAATATAGGAGCCGTATATTTACGATCAGAAGTGGTCCATATACTCTTTGAAAAGATGCTTTTGGCAGGGATACTAGAGAAGAGAGGGTGGCAAATTGATAAGTGAAAGAGTATAGTTGTTTACCCTTAAGATGGCATCAACCAACTTATTCCAATTACAAAAGACATAACACATTACACTAGGGAGGAAGGCCATGTACTTAATTCTCTACAACTAATTCACCTTTTCCAAACAAGTTAAAATTAGATAGCAGAGACATCGTCGTAAGATTTTGCAAAGCCGTGTTAACGGGCATCGGAGTTTCTGCGAGATTAGGAATTATGTCCTGCAGAAGTTACTGTGAGAAATTAGAAATGACTGATCATTGTCAAAAATGTTTCCAAAACCGGAGAAATTGAGAGATCGTTTTGTAACACGTTGCATAGGTCTTATTACGTATTTTTGATCGTTCATGAAAAGGAAAAAACAAAAGAAATGCGGAATACTATTTCAACTTCTGTAGCAGTTTTTGTGGCTAAAACAACTCCAATTTTTCAGGACCTTTACGGGAATTGTTCACCAATACGTGATTAAAGTCTTTTTACAGTTTTCTCAAAATACAAGTGCTCTTAATAGATTAGAGAATCCGTACGTTTATATGAATGATACGAGTAACTTCAAGAGACTTAACCTTTATAATTTTCATATCGGACTTCCTTATCACAGGCTTGATATAGATCCGGTTTATACTAAGCAAGATTCATTTTCCTCTTGAACATCGACCTATTGATTTAGATCATTTATTGAGTCATTTTATTATTTTTATTTGGATTAAATTATGAAATTTAACTTATAAGTTATTGAAAAAAAATAATTAAATACTGTCCAACTTTTAACTGATAAGTTATTGAAAAAACAAAAAAATATAATTAAATATTGTCCAACTTTATGGGAAAAGTCTAAAAAGTCCAACACCTTGTCCTTCTACGATTGGCAAATACATATGCTTATAATCAGACATCCCTATGTGGCCACACCTTATCTGGATTATTTGAAGACCGTAACGACAATATTTGACTGATTTAATGATTCTCTTATACTCTTTCCACTTAAAATGGAAAGAATAATTAGGGAACCATATTCTCAAACAATACGGATGGAGAGGAGCCATCACAAGGAGAATCTTGATTCAGAGGTGGTCTTTTAAAGAGAAATAAATGCGTTTAATATGCATTTGCTACTGTCCTATATATAGACTATGGAGGAACAACACAAGAGAGGTATAACGATTCATTTAGTAAATATTCCTCTCTCTCCCTCATTCTTCTTTCTTACTTCTTCAGAAAGGAGCTGTTTAACAAGGCAGGGGCATAGTATAGTAAATTTTGAGAACAGAAGACATGAAGGTAATTTGATAGTTTCATTCGTTTATCTTTTGCGTCCTTTTTATTTTCTATTCGTGCCATTTTCTGGAAAGCATTTCCCAACATCAGCTTTTAGCTTTAAGAGCAGCATCTGTTTTTACTTTTCTTAACGTAATTTAAGGTAGGGTTTACCATAAATATGATCGAACCGTAATGGGGTAATCTACTAATAGTTGTTGGTCATCTCTAACCAACCAACCTCTAGTTGGTTCTCCTGCGTCTTTATCTTGACTAGAAAAAGAGGGTTTTCAGATAGTTCATGGTAAATTAGACTTGACTTGACTTTTCTTTTCTTTTTAACTTCAATGTGATTGAAGAAATGAGTTGAAATTTCTAGTGACAATTCGACTAAAATTTAGGTGTCAATGTTTTAGTTTGTAGAGAATTTGAATTAAGCAACTAATTCCACAAAAATAGGTCATTGTGAGCTCAGGTAAAACTTTGGCTTATTGCTCTTCTCGTAATCATGCGATTGTCATTAAAACTCACCTGATTCCCCGAGACCAGGTTCTTATACTTATCCTGTCGCTAATGGAGCAACAAAAAAGGTGAGATACTAAAGCATTTATATATATATTTAGGTAAAGAATCTTAATTTTACTACCAATCAAAGCAACAGTAAACCTTGGGGTGTCCTTTTATTCTTTGATGACAATAAATAAAGTAGGGAGCTTGTGAAAAACAAAAGTCACTGACTATGAGTTTCAACCAATATTCCAATTTAGTGAAAAGAAAGGTTTTGTCCGCGGAGAAGAGATAATGTCTGGTATTTGGTTTTCTAGAAGCAAAAGAATGTATTGTCTATGACTCTACCAAACTTTACCTGCTATCTCAACTATTTCTTTCCTCTAAGACATGCGGGAGGGAGCGCACAGAAGACAGAACAGTAGGGACTAGGGAGGGGTGCGCCGGGAGTGGAGTGGGATTTACATTCACTAACATAGCAACACGTGGCCTCTGCATTCCTCATGGCTCCGTTATATATACACCGCTCCATGCTCACATACACTATCCCTCTCTTCATTAATCTCACTTCTTTTATTGTGTTGAAGCAGAAGCACCGAAAAAGAGGAAAAAGTCGACAAAAAAATTAAAGTATAACCTGAATCCATTTGGGTTTGGTCATTCTTGGGAAGTGTAGTATCAGTTACTGAGAATTTAAGAACTAACCAACAACTCTTAACTAAGACACTTAGCATCACTTTCTTCAATTCTCCTGCTCCGTCCATCTGTTTACTTTTACTTCTCTGTTGTTTCTTCAACTCGTAAGAAGATGGCGGAAAACCAAATCTCCAAGAACAACCTTCGTCCCCACCAACCCTTCGGTGTCGACGTCCAACAACAACAGCAAGCTAGCTCCAAATGGTTCGACGATGATGGCAAACCCAAGCGAACTGGTAAACCATCCAAACCTCTCCATTCATCGAATACCAATCTTGATTTTCTGTTTTTGGTGGTGATTCTGATTCTTTCTTCTTCTTCTTTATCTTTTTCTTCCTAATGTCGTCTGTTTGCTTAACCAGGAACTGTTTGGACTGCAAGTGCTCATATCATAACAGCTGTGATTGGCTCTGGAGTTTTGTCCTTGGCTTGGGCCACCGCTCAGCTTGGTTGGATCGCTGGTCCAGCAGTCATGTTCTTGTTCTCTTTCGTCACTTACTACACTTCTGCTCTGCTCTCTGCTTGTTACCGTTCCGGTGATCCTGTTAATGGCAAGAGGAATTATACTTACATGGACGCTGTTCGAACCAATCTCGGTGATTTTTCAGCTTTCTACAAGAGTGTTTACGCCAAGACTTGTGTTTTTCCGAGAGATTTTTTCTCACCTGTTGTTCTTTATGCATTTTCAGGTAGTGGGTATGTGAAAATATGCGGGATGGTTCAGTATGTAAATCTTTTTGGAGTTGCCATTGGTTACACCATAGCGTCATCTATAAGCATGATGTGAGTCCTTATCTTTAAAGAGTTCCGCTTTCGGTTATTGTTCCTGTGGGCTGATGATCCTTTTGGGATTATGATGAAACAGGGCAATCAAAAGGTCTAATTGTTTCCACAAAAGCGGCGGCAAGAACCCATGTCGCATGAATGCCAACCCTTATATGATCGCGTTTGGTATTGTGGAGATCATTTTCTCTCAAATTCCTGACTTCGATCAACTATGGTGGCTATCCATTGTCGCTGCAGTCATGTCCTTCACTTACTCAATCATTGGTCTCGGACTTGGCGTAGCTAAAGTTGCAGAAACTGGCAAAATCGGGGGAAGCCTGACGGGAATAAGCATTGGCACTGTGACTCAAACCCAAAAAATATGGAGGAGTTTCCAAGCACTTGGTGATATAGCTTTCGCCTATTCTTACTCCATCATTCTCATTGAGATCCAGGTATAAAAACACACTTCTCGTCGTAAAGTATTCCTCCTTACATGCATAGATTGATGTGTCCTACTTCTAATCTCAGGATACGATCAAGTCCCCTCCATCGGAAGCCAAAACAATAAAGAAAGCAACATTGATCAGTGTCGCAGTCACAACATTTTTCTACATGCTCTGTGGCTGCTTTGGATATGCAGCTTTCGGGGACATGTCTCCTGGAAATCTTCTCACTGGTTTTGGATTCTATAACCCATATTGGCTACTTGACATAGCCAATGCAGCCATAGTAATTCATCTTGTTGGTGCGTACCAAGTCTACTGCCAACCACTCTTCGCCTTCATTGAAAAAGAGGCAGTGAGAAGATTCCCAGATAGTGAGTTCATTGCCAAAGAAATCAAAATCCCCATTCCTGGTTTTCGCCCTTACAAGCTCAACCTCTTCAGATTGGCGTGGAGGACAATTTTTGTGATCATTACAACTGTGGTTTCAATGCTTCTCCCCTTTTTCAATGACATTGTTGGTCTTCTTGGAGCACTGGGATTTTGGCCATTGACAGTCTACTTTCCAGTTGAGATGTACATTGCTCAGAAGAAGATACCAAAGTGGAGCACAAGATGGCTATGCCTTCAAATCCTAAGCGCTGCTTGTTTCGTTATCACCATAGCTGCAGCTGCTGGCTCTGTTGCCGGTGTTATTAGCGATGTGAAGTCTATCAAGCCATTCCAGACCACTTACTAGATCAACACCGAACAAAGATAAGGAACCAACAACTAGGATTTTTTAGTTATTGTCAATGTTCATAACCACCAATGAACTGGTCAAGTTATTTTATTCTGATGTAGCGTTGTGGTATTTCATTTTCTTCGTAGCTTCTTCAAGGAAAAAGGAAAGGCTGGACCATGTCTGTAATGTAACCAAAATCAAAGAAAAAGACAATAGTATCCCAGATTGATCTTTCTAATTTCCAATACAAATTGAAAAGTATATGCATAACGTTTTCACCTTTTTATAGCAGCTTAATTCTATATAAATAAGTTGGCTTCCTACGGAGTGAGAAAACGGTTGATCTCATCATCATCCATATTCAAAATACTTGATTAATTTGACCTAGAATATCGATAAGAATTCAAAAATCTAGAATTAGGTACATACATGGATAACAAACACAGAACAATCTAAAGTTGGGTAATTTAGTTCTTGTCTTATGATATAGTTATCTACTGTTTATCCTTTATAATAAACTAAAGTGCGGGTGTCTACTACTTGCCCTTTGGTACGCCCCCACATGATGAGGTGGAAGTTGTAACCGAAGCTTGGAAAGAAATTTGACAATGGTTATTTAGGTAGAACATCGAATATCTGATCCGACGAAGAGACAACACAACACCCACTGGATTTCTTGGTTAGATATATGTTACATATATCTATTTTATTTTATTTTCACATATTTCTTTAAATTGACATATTTCATATTATCTTGGATTCAGAAGAATTATTTAGATAATATTTTAGATAGTATGACATCCTATTTTGAATAGATGTGGATATTGTGAAGACTTATCTATTAAGTGGTTTTCTATAAAAATAATTATGTTTTTGTGTTTTGGCGTGTTACCGCAGAGATTAACCTTTATGGAAACTCTCTGAAACACCTTTTGAGGCTAACAGCAACATTAACACCATGTGATATGCTCCTCCATGTTCAGTGGAGGCAAGTAGGAGGTTTTAGAGGGATTGGTGCATTCGATGACCAAAATAGCCTAAAAGACAAGTAGTAGCTGAATCTATCGTATGCGTGGGTATGGGTGTAAGACGTTAGAGAGCTGATTGAAATGTTATGATTGCAGCAGTGCTTATGTCAATATATGCGTGTGTGGCGATTCGAACTGAAGGTGTGTTATATTAGCGTGACCCAGCTCTTGCAAATAAAGTTATTTTTACTTAGAGAAGTTTGGGTTGATTGGTTGGAAGTTTTGGGCGTGACTGTGTGTTGATTAAAATTCGGTGAACAACTGATGGTGGGCATATGACGTAACCTATGTTGTAATTTTCTTTTAAGAATTGCGTGATCAGCTGGTTATCTTTGTGCTGAAATTTCTGTAGATCACGTCACCTGGGCTAAATGATTTTGTGCTATATTTTTCTTTGATGTGCTATCCGTGATTGGGTGTTGTTGCCACTGTGATTTCTGCAGAAGTTTCCATGAGTTGATGTTGGTGTTTGCAAAAATCAGTCCATAGTTTGCTACGACAATTTCCAGATTTGTTTTAGTAGAGCTTAACTTTTCGGAAAGTTGTTCTTTTCTTTTGTCTCAAGTGTTTTCGTTTTTGTTTATAGTTTTTTTAATCACTTGAGTTGTTTGTTAATTATTTTATTAATTTTCTTTTATTAAGAATGGTATAGAAAAATCCTCTGTTGAGGTTAACACGAGTCAGTCGTGTTATTGGGTGTGAAAATCTTTCACGAGAAGTAAGGTTGATAGAGTGTCGGCTCAGTAAAGCCTTGGGTAAATCTATTGTACTTCGATGAAAGTTATTAAGCTGGGTAAGGGCTTCACAGATGTAGGCAAGGAGTGCCGAACTGCGTTAACAGATTTCTGGTGTCATATGTTATTTTCTTTTGATTGATTTTTGCTTTTATTTGTGCCAGAGACAATCGCATAAAATCAGACAGTTTGCGAAACACCTACCTCCTACGATTTTTCATTTGGTATCAGAGCGGGTCACCGTTTCAAAACTTGTTAGCAAGTTAGTGTAGATCCTATTTTTGTAAACATGACAAATTTTGAGATGAATCTCTTAAGGGGTAAGCAAGAAAGAAGCAACGGACTGACGTTACAAGTTGAGACCGGTAAAGGTGTGAATGATGCAGAAAAGGAATGTGATGAAAAAGAAGACTTGATACTACTCACACGGAACTTTGACAAATGGCTGAAAAGAATAAAAAATGAAAAATCTGAATTCAGACAATATGGTGGAAGCTCATTGAATGCTAATCTAAAGCAACAAGTCAAAGCTTAAAAGGGTGAAAGGAAGGTGAAGAAAATCCAGTGTCATGAGTGTCAAGGTTTTAGACACGTTCAAGCGGAGTGTGTTAACATCTTCAAGAAGAGAAAATGGAAATCCTATACGAGCACTTAGAGTGAGAACAAATCCGAGAGTAAATATGGTAGTGAAGAAGAAATCGCTAATAGTGCTGCAGTAGTTGCTTTGTATAGCAAAAGTCTTGTTACTTGCTTAACAGTAACTGATAAGGAAGCAACTGAAGACATAAAAGGGGTAAAAACAAAAAATTTCTAGAAAAACGCAAACAACTCAGCTCAAGACCCAATATCAAATTATAACAGTGATAAAAATGGTCTAGATGATAGAAAGGAGAATATTTACGAGGCTTACAAAGCTATACATGAAAAATGGGTAAATACGTGCAGAAAGAATGAAAGATTGAAGGAAGAAAATCTCTTTATGAAGAATACTATCCAAGGGTTAGAAGAGAAATTGGAAGTGGCATTATATGAGCTTGGTGAAGCTAGAATGAGATTAATAAGTACTGAAAAGGGTTTGAGAATGTTGAATGGTGGCACAGAAAAAATAGAAAAGTTAACAGAGATGGATAAAGTGAAAGGGGATCTTCAAGGCCTTGGTTATACGGGAGAGTTCTCCAAGGTGAATGAGGAAAAGAGTGATATGTCTAGATCTATCCAAGTAGAAGAAATATCAAGAAAGACAAGAAGAATCATACCCATGTGTCATTTTTGCGGAGTTATTAGGCATATAAGGCCAAGATGTTACCAGTTACTGTAGATGCTTTTTCAAAGAAGCCAAAGCCGAAGAATTCTACGTCCCTCACATAAATTTCAGAATTAGCCTTTAGTACCGAAATCCACTTGGTTAGAAAGGGTCAAGGACAAGCACAAAGATGTAGTGGAGGAAAAACAAGAAATTGTCCAAATTCACAGTTAGTTACTACTTTTGAAGCAACTTTTCAGACTGAGGATAAGTTAGTTACTTCAGATGAAGAAATCAATCAGACAGTTGATGATTGAGATAATGTGACGAGAAATAAGCCCAAGTTTGAATTTCTTCGAGAGGCACAAGGACTATGTGCTTTACATTTTTGAAATATTTTTTTGTTGTTTCAAAAACAAAAAAAACAAAAAAAGGGAAAAGTAGAGTAAAAAAAGTTTTCTTTAGTTTTTATGTTGCCGTTGTCATCTCATTTTTTTAGTAGTTTGCATTGTGACTTCTATTTGGGTCCACCGATGACTTTTCAGCTCTCTCATCAGTAGGCGTCTCTCTCTCGGGTATCTCTCTCTCTTTCGGGCATATCTCTTAGTGTTTTGAATGGTGGTAAATTGTCATCTTGGCGTGCGTACGATTCTTCTGCTGCAACTACTATTGATTTTTATGTTTCTTTATTCGTTGAAATTGATTATGTTGAAGGCATTCTTCGTTTTGACACTGTTGTCCCAAAGGGGAGTTATTTGATTATTTATGGTGACTGTTCCATTCAAGGGGAGATTTCAAGGTACAAGTGTGACTATTTGTCTTACTTTTTGGCATCTTTTGTCACAAATACGAAGCTCCCCTTAAATCACATAATTTGCATATACAAATTGAATCCACAATTCAAGAACTCCCCCTTAATCAATCATCATGATGGATGCTCTCTGGAACTTAATGTTTGATTAAGGGGGAGTTCTTGAATTGTGGATTCAATTTGTATAGCCAATTATGTGATTTAAGGGGAGCTTCGTATTTGTGACAAATATGCCAAAAATGGGGAGATTGTTAGATATATGTTAAATATATCTATTTTATTTTATTTTGGCATATTTCTTTAAATTGGCATATTTCATATTATCTTGGATTCAAAAGAATTATTTGGATAATATTCTAGATAGGATGAAATCCTATCTTGAATAGATGTGGATATTGTGAAGACTTATGTATTAAGTGGTTTTCTATAAAAACAATTATGTTTTTGTGTTTTGACGTGTTACCGCAGAGATTAACCTTTATGGAAACTCTCTGAAACAACTTTTGAGGCTAACAGTGACATTAACACCATGTGATGTGCTCCTCTATGTTTAGCGGAGGCAAGTAGGAGGTTTTAGAGGGATTGGTGCATCCGACGACCAAAATAGCCTAAAAGACAAGTAGCAGCTGAATCTATCGTATACGTGGGTATGGGCGTAAGACGTTGGAGAGCTGATTGAGGTGTTATGATTGTAGCAGTGGTTTGTGTCAATATATGCGTGTGTGGCGATTCGAACTAAGGGTGTGTTTATATTAGCGTGACCCAGCTCTTGCAAATAAAGTTATATTTACTTGGTGAAGTTTGGGTTGATTAGTCAGAAGTTTTGGGCATGATTGTGCGTTAATTAAAATTCAGTGAACAACTGATGGTGGGCGTATGACATAACCTATGCTGTAATTTTCTTTCAGGAATTGCGTGAATCAACTAGTTATCTTTGTGTTGGAATTTCTGTAGATCACGTCACCTGGGCTAAATGATTTTGTGCTGCATTTTCTTTGATGTGTTGTCGATGATTGGGTGTTGTTGCCGCTGTGATTTCTGCAGAAGTTTCCATGAGTTGATGTTGGAGTTTGCAAAAATTAGTCCATAGTTTGCTACAATAACTTCCAGATTTATTTCAGTGGAGCTTAACTTTTCGGGAAGTTGTTCTTTTCTTTTGTCTCAAGTGTTTTCGTTTTTTATAGTTATTTTAATCACTTGAGTTGTTTGTTAATTATTTGATTAATTGTCTTTTATTAAGAGTGGTATAGAAAAATCCTCTGTTGAGGTTAACAAGAGTCAGTCATGTTATTGGGTGTGAAAATCTTTCACGAGAAGTAAGGTTGAGAGATAGTGCTAAGAGTTGAGTGGTGTCAGCTTAATAAAGCCTTGGGTAAATCTATTGTACTTCGGTGAAAGTTATTAAGCTGGGTGAGGGCCCCGCAGATGTAGGCAAGGAGTGCCAAACTGCGTTAACAAATTTTTGGTGTCATCTGTTATTTTTCTTTTGATTGATTTTTGCTTTTATTTGTGCTAGAGACAATTGCATAAAATCGGACAGTTTACGAAACACTTACCCCCTACGATTTTTCATTCCTTGTTTACAATCAAGTCATAAACCATTTAGTAGAAGACTAGGCAATAGTCTTTCGTTTACTCGATTTCAAGCAAGTAAATTATTGCCAAGAAAAATAAGAAATCCTCTTGCCATCTGAACATCCACCCCGTTGTGTATCATTAAGGGCAGCTAATTAATAAGTGATCACTTGTTGATAAAAAAACTCATAAAAATTGTAACTTGTAAATGCCACAAGAGTTATTTAAGTACTTGAAAATATATAGTTACTGGTTGATCTATGAACTGATACAAGTTGTTAATTGAAAAGAAGTTATCTAGTCTAATGAGTGTGACGTATTATAAACTACTATAAACTTGCTGATATTTGGTAATTTCTTGATAATTCCAAATCGTACCTCAAGACTTTGATAAGGAAACACCAAATGCCATTGGCATAACACACATTTTACAAGTCCGAATTTTTATTTTGTATAAAATTCTGAAGATATAGGATTTTTGTTTTTTGAAAAGTTAAATTGAATTAACAAACGAAAGAAATACAAAACGTTTAGTTCTGCCGTTAGTAACATCTAAGAGAGAGCAAAACTCATCCCTACATAAGACTAAACAGTGCCGTATGAAACAACATTAAATGACTTCATTGTAGACCTAAAACAAAATAATGCATAACATCTCCTTTAGGGTAAAACTGTTTCTCCCATCTGCGAGTGGCTCCAGAAGCTTCCCAATTAGGTTAAGAGTCTTGAGGCTCTCTTCAACTCACTCTTCTATTAGTAGCTATCATGGTAATGGATCCTTCCTTGTGCTTGTTTTCCCTCTAGTTTTGATCGATAGAGTCTCTGATTAGAGTTCTTCTATAGGTGATCTGCTTAAGTTCTTCTGATCAAGAGTGCTGCTTATGTTTTAGTACCAGTGGTTGCAAGCGACTGAAGGACTACAAAGACATAAGAGATCATCCTCCTCAGGTAAAGAACGTGCTTCCATGATTACGGTTGTTTTGATTTTCACCTTTAAAAAGTGAACTTTTGTAAAGAGCAAGATCTGAATTTGTTTCATCTCTCCACTGCTGGTTCTTTTGGTGTTCCTCTGTAAGCTTCCGATGGTACTTCTAGATAAAGACACACTGGAATATGCTACTTCCATTCGATACAGTTTTGCCTCAGTTGATTTTGAAAGGATTACAGGTGTGCTCTTCCTTCTTCCATCTTTCTTTCTTTCGATATTTACATTACCCCATCTGAATATCATTAGTTGGTTCTCCAGGATAATGCTAGAATAGGGCAAATTGCTTCTGACCTGGTGGAACAGAGGATTTTCTCTTTGATTCCACCAATTAGGGATTTGAGTACCTCATTCCTTGTGCATATCTTGTGTTGAAACCTCCTGTTGTTTCTTTCTCACCATATCTCCATAATGGAGGAGGTGAAATAGATAATATATATATACTTATTATATTTAGGAGTGTGGTTCAGTTTCAAAAGCCACTCAATGGCTTCTGTGAAGGTTGCACTTGCATTAGAAATAAAATTTAACATCTTAATCCGCTCCCATATGAACTGTGAGTAGGGACATTTGAAGAAAAGATGATCCTTTAGCTCTGGCTCTACCTCACATAGCACACAGTCTGCATTGATAGGCATGAAGTGAATTCTATCTATCGTACTTAATCTGCTTAGCACCAAAAGCCATAGTAGGATAGAGTAGCTAGGCATTAGTGATTTGAGCGATACTATAAGAAACCAAGCCTGTCCTGAGTTGTTGTGATTCTGCCACCTCCTAAAATTTGTTGAGTTGAAGGTGTTTGGTGGCAGATTGAGACATTGGAAATAGTCCTCTCTTTGTAGGTTCAGATGACAATTAGGAATCAGATAGTGTAACTCAGCAGGAAAGTTCCATTGACTTCTTAATAGGATATAGCTTACCTTCGCATTGATAGGAACATCATGCCATAGTTAAAGAGCCTATGAGTGTTTGATTAAGGGATCTTGACCTATCCAATTGTCAAACCAGAAGTAAGCTTTTTGTCCATTTCCAACCTTGCAAAAGACTATTGGTTGGAGCATAGGTCTAAGCTTCAACAGTTGGGAAAAGGGCCATGAGTAGGAAGGTTTAATAGAAATAGACCTTTTACATATAGGACTTTTAAGATAAAATAAGACCTTTTACATATAGTAAAACTTCTATGCAGAGAAAATGATTTAGAATGTCTAAATCTTGTATTTAAAATTCTGTAGATAACTTGGTAATAATTTAATCAATGAATATTTGTAATAATCACATCATCATCATATGTTAATAAAAAGCAGCAAAAACCATCTCTGTCATAAATAAAAATTGATGAATCACGATGTAAGTCAGCAAATCCAAGTGAAACAAAAGAATTACTCAAACTTTGAAACTATAATCGAAGAGCCTGGTTAAGAACATATAGTAACATTTATTTTTTTTTTGAAAACTGAAGACTTAATTAATCCATAAAAAGTTAAAAAGCAAATGTTTTACAAGAGACTCCCAGGAAGAGAGTGTACAGACACATGATTTTACCAAGCTACAAGGCATTACAAAATTTGCAAATACAAAAAATTAGTTACATCTCCAAATGTCAATAGAAGTTGATCCTTGTGCAAGTTTGTCACATAAGGTAATTATGTGAATTCTATTAGCATTAACTAGCTCTTCTTAGAATCCAACCATGATCGAATCACAGACACAGTAGAAAACAAAACTTTTACAGATTCTAAGCGGATCCCGATAATTGAATAAACTTGAATAAAATATAAAATGATTTAGAAATCGTACCTTGTTCGTTTTCCTGCTGAAAACTTTTCCCAGTTGATCAATCATGAGCTGGTCAAATGTCCAGCCTCTGACGGTATCCACAGAGCAATTCTCAAAACTATTTTTGAGAGGAAGAAGAAAAGTGCTAGCTTCTAAAGTTGTTCTTCCCTTTTTAAATAGAAAAATCATAAGGGTCCTTAATTAAAATTAAATTTCTTTAATTATAATTAAAATCAAATTCTAATTATAATTAATTTATTAAAATCAAATATCTTGTAACATCCCGTCCCTATATTAAGGGTTAGGACCCGAAATTTCAGTACTTATGAGCTCAAAGAGAGATTAAGGAAATGCATTTTCTTGCTCATGCATAATGTTAGTATATATGCACATAAATATTG